>JANHFX010022925.1:0-28523 GCA_027560015.1 Chloroceryle amazona | reverse complement strand
ACTATAAGTCCACTGCTTTCTGTTATGTCCTTCCTCACTAAAACACTCATTTAATACTTTATATTTTCTCCCTATTAAGATATTTAAAAATTGATATAAATTTACTTCTTAAATTTTTCTGCTTTGTCAGGATTTAACTCTTGAGAATTTTTTCCTAATAGTCATCTAATTCTATTATATTTTTCCCACTCCCTCTCCTAAATTCTAGTAGGTGTTTCTTATGGATGTATTGAAGCAGAGAATCATAGCACATTATGAACAAATAAACTCTAAAAATTAAAAAGGTGTTACTCTGTAAATATTTTTACAACTTGAAAAATAAATTCTTGAAGATCTAAGTAACAGAGGAACAAACTGAAAGAAAAAAAACCCTAATGACTAAACAGTGCTTGTAGAATTTTGAATGTTATATTATCTTGGCTAAAATAAGTACATTCTGCTGAGGTCATAGCAGTGTGCCAAGGAACTTTCTGGTATGTCAGGGGGAGTTTTGAAGAATTGCTCTAAGAAGTGAAGAAAGGTATGTTACCATGGTCTGACAAGATGTCACAAAGCATGGAAGAATTTTTGTCAGTTAGAGGAAGAGGAGCCTGTGAGGCAAGCCCATGTATTTGTGCTTCCTTTCTTTTCACTAGTGTAGCTGAGATTTTATAGTCTTTCAAATAGTTAAAATAAGAATATCGTAGTATCATAGAATGTTAGAATCATAGAACCATAGAATCACAGAATGTTTTGGGTTTGGAGCGATCTTAAAGATCAGCTAGTTCCAAACCCCTGCCATATCAGGGACACCTCACACTAAACTAAGTTGCTCAAAGCCCCATCCAACTTCTTCTTGAACACATCCAGTGATGGAGGATCCAGAACTTCCCTGGGAAACTTGTTCTGGTGTGTCACCACCCTTACAGTAAAGAAGCTCTTACTAATTTCTGATCTAAATCTACCCCCTTCCAGTTTGAAGCCATTACCCTTCCTCCTATGACTACAAGCACTTGTAAGGAGTGCCATTCCAGCTTTCTCATAGGCCCCTTTAAATACTGGAAGGCTGCAATATGATCTTCCTGGAGCCTTCTCTTCTCTAGGTTGAACAGCCTCAACTGGCTCAGCCTGTCCTCAGAGGAGAGGTGTTCCAGCCCATCTTTGTGGCCCTTCTCTAGACTGTCTTGCAGCCTTGTTCTTGTACTGGGGGCTCCAGGGCTGGACTCAGTACACCAGGTGTGGTTTCAAAAGGGCAAAGTAGAGGGACAGAATCACCTCCATCATATGCTGCCCATACTTCATTTGATGCAGCCCACAACTTGGCTGTCTTTCTGAGCTGTGCTTGAACATTGTTGGCTCATATTGAGCTTTTCATCAACCAGCACCTTAGTCTTTCTCCTCATAACTGCTCTCTATCCATATTCCATCCAGCCTACATCAGTGCTTGGGATTGCCCCAATCCAGGTGCAGAGACTTGTACTTGGCCTTGTTGAAGTTCATGAGGTTTGCAGGGCCACCTCTCAAGCCTCTCAAGGTCCCTCTGGATGGCATCCCTTCCTTCCAGCATGTCAGCCACACCATACAGATTGGTGTCATCCACAAACTTACTAAGGGTGCACCATATCCCACTGTTCATATCACCAACACAGATTTTAAACAGCACTGGTCACAGTAATGATACCTGAGGAACAACACTCATCACTGATCTCCACTTGGATATTTTGCTGTTGACTGCAACTGAGTGCAACCATCCAGCCAATTCCTTATCAACCAAGTGGTCCATCCATTATATTCATGTGTGTCCTATTTAGAGACCAGGTTGTTGTGAGGAACAGTGTCAAATACTTTGCACAAGTCCATCATTTATGATGTCAGTTGCTCTTCCCTTATGAGTCAATGCTGTAACTCCATCGTAAAGGGCCAACATATTTCTTATGCATGATTTGCCCTTGGTAAAGCTATATTGGTTGCCAACAATCACCTCCTTATTTTGCTTGTGCCTTAGCAGAGCCTTCAAGAGCATATGCTCTATGATCTTTCCAGGCACAGAAGTGAGACTGTCTGGCCTGTAGTTGCCATGATCTTCCTTTTTTCCTTTTTTGAAAATGGGGTGCCATTTCCCCTTTCCCTTTAGTGGTCACTTTGCCACACTGACATGACTTTTCAAATATGATGGAAAGCAGCTTAGCAATTTCATCTGCCAGTTCCTTCAGGACCTGCAGATGGACCTCATTGGGTCCCATGGACTTGTATACCTTCAGGTTCTTTAGATGTCCTTGAACCTGATCTTCACTTACAGTGGGGGATTTTCCTTTTCCCAGTCCCTGCCTTTGCCTCTCCAACTTGGGCAATGTGGCTGGAGCACCTGATGGTAAAGAAGTCATTGATTAAGTCAGCCGTCTCCTTATCCATCATGATCAGGTTACCTGTTTTCTTCTAGAGAGGGCCCACATCTTCCCTAGCCTTCCTTTTATCACTGACATACTTGTAGACATTGTTCTTGTTACCCTTGATGTCCCTGGCCATATTTAATTATCTCAGGGTTTGACTTTCCTAACCTGATCCTTAGATGCTCAGACAATTTCTTTGTATTCCTCACAGAGTATGTACATCAGACACTGAACTCTGCAAGTTGTGATTCCTTTTAGATAAATTAACTGTCCAGGTTCCAAATAACTCCATATTCATTTCACATATCCTGTTGCAAAATGACATTAGACGGTTCATAAACTCAGATTATTTAACTGAATAACCCAATATCAGTGTTTAAAAATATGTTCTTGTGTATAGGAATGATCTCCAATATCTTCTTTTTATAAGTTCCTAGACAAAGTCAAAACACTGAATAGAATATGAATATTTCTTCCTGTAGCTCATTGCTTACTACAGTATCCTTGCATTCTGATTTCTTACACAGGACTTCAGACTGATTGACTTTATTGTATATGTACTTTTTTTTTAAAATTTATTGTTTTTCTTGAATTGATTGTCTAACAGCAAAGTAACAAGAAGAAATCATACACTGTCACCTCTATATTTAGAATGTATATACCCATAAATGACTAATTTTATATTTAGAATATTACTAGTTTTCTGATTTTAACAAAGCAGAGCTGCATACATTTTCCTGACTGTATTCTTGAGCTATGGACCAGAAAAATAATCTTTTTATCTTTCAGTTTTCTTTATTAGGTCCTGATTTCAAAGATGCGCTTTGAACTGAAGAATACTCCCTATCAGATATAAGTAAAAATATTTCAGCATGAGTGAATTTAGATCTCCTGTTTTCATCCTTTAAGCATACAGTGAGTTGAAGATTTTTAAACTTCTTATAGTTACTCTTTATTTATAGGTACTCACTAATCCTGTGACAATACTTATCTATAGGGAGATTTTTTAGTTAGTCTCTGATTACATAGGAAAAGATTTTGGTTTGGGTAAAAAAAAAAAGAAGAACTATAACAAGGTAATGAAAGGGGGAACTCTTCCTGTGACAAACTTAAAATTCTCATAGTTTTTTAATTCTGTGCATGTGTTCAGATTTACAGATTACTTTAATGTCAACTCTGTCTATTTTTACATGTGAGATGATATAGAAAAAAAAAAATTTAGATTGTAGCTACCTAATTAGCCATGTCTTTTAGAAAAGACAGTAGACCTATTCACTACTACTTAGGCATATTTCCTTTCTTTGGTCTAATTTTGTTTGACATCCAGGTAAGTCAGTGACAAACTGTGCAAGTCAATTTAGAAAAAAAAAGTAACCTGACATGTGGACAGTAGGTTAGTAGTAGCTAAAGGGTCTTGCTTGTCCATTATCATTTTGTAGCTTGCCTTTTAAATATGCAACATTGTCTTACCAAATTTATTTCTCATGCTTGTTTCAAAGTGAGTCTTTAGAAGTGATACTTTGACAGAATTCTATAGTGTAAAATAACTTCAAAATGTCATGCTATTATTTATCTTTTTAAGTCTCGGACCTACAAAAATGTTGAGCAAATTAAAATTCATGTATTAAGGACAGGATTTTAAAAAATCTTTTAACAGTAGTGTAGCAACTTTCAGTGAAATTGCTGGCAAAGCTGGTGATTGCTTTCAGTGGAAGATGTTATTAACACAATTTTAACACAAGCTTCATGATATTGTGTTTTTTTAATGTTGCAGTACTAATACTTGCAATATTAGCTTCCATTAAAAGTAGTGCCAGATTATCTGATATTTTTTTCATTGTCAGCTGATTGTTTTTTCTAGACAATATCCCTGAACTTCATAAGGAGTGTTTGAAGACTGTCACAAAACAAACAAGTGGATAAACTGGAGGAAAAAATAAATAAGATAAAGGCAATGCAAAACCATGAATAATTAGTGTGCTGGTAATTCACTACTGAAATTGTGCATGTACGGTTGCTGAGGATATACTTAATATTTTAGGTAAGGGACTAGATAGACAACAATAATATCTTGACATTTCAGAGAACATGGATTTTGATACAGTATTGTTTGAGATAGAAGAGAATTCTTATGTCATAGAAACAGTGGAAATTAAAATTGGAGAAATTATATTCTGGGCCACAAGACTTCAAGATCTGAGGGCTTGATAAAATTTAGTTGGTCAATAAACTCTAAGAATGACCTTGTTTAGTCAGAAACAGAACTCATGCCATACTTTAGTTATCAAATGTGATTCTGTATAAAAACTAAAAAAAAAAACATGGAAAATTGAAGAAGCTTATAAAAAGACATGAAATCAAGTAGGTCTCTGGAACAGACTTTAAGAGAAGAAACAGAAAAAACAAACAAAAATAAAACCAAAACAAAACAACCCCCACCCCACAACTGATAAAATTCTCTTTAAGGAAGAAGTATTCCAAAGGCAGTAGTGATGACACTGCAGAGAACCAAGGTGACATCTAGGAGACACCGTAGCCCTGCACTTAGTATGGTGCACCTCATGCTGTGACCACTGCACTGGTTCATTCAACTTTCCTCCTGGATAGAATGGTCTTATTCACAGGACAGTGAAGACAACTAATTTGTAAAACTAAATATATCTGCATACATCTTGCATATTTCTAATTAAGGTGTTTTAGTATAGAATCATAGAATCATAGAATCACAGAATCATAGAATGGTATGTTGGAAGGGACCTCTGGAGATCATCGAATCCAAACCCCCTGACAGAGCAGGAACACCTATGGCAGGCCACACAGGAACAGATTCAGGCGGGTCTTGACAGTCTCTAGAGAAGTAGACTCCACAACCTCCCTGGGCAGCCTGTTCCAGTGTTTTGTCACTCTCACAGTGAAGAAGTTTCCTCATGCTGAGGTGGAACATTTTCTGTTTCACCTTGCTACCATTACGTCTTGTCCTATTGCAGGGCACCACTGAAAAAAAGACTGGCCCCTTCTACTTGACACCCATCCTTCAGATATTTGTAAACATAAGATCCCCTCTCAGTCTTCTTCTCCAGTCTAAACAGCCCCAGGGCTCTCAGCCTTTCCTTATAAGAGAGATGTTCCAGTCCCTTCATCATCTTTGTAGCTCTCTGTTGAACTCTCTCTAGTATTTCCCTCTCCCCCTTGAACTGGTGAGACCAGAACTGAACACAATACTCCACATGTGGTCTCACTAGTGCAGAGTAGAGGGGGAGGAGAACCTCCCTCGACCTGCTGGCCACATTCTTTATGCACCTTAGGATACCATTGGCCTTCCTGGCCACAAGGGCACATTGCTGTTCCATGGATAACTTACTGTCCACCAGGACCCCAAGGTCCATCTCTACGGACCTGCTTTCCAGTGGCTCTACCGCTAACCTGTACTAGTGCATGGTGTTGTTCTTCCCAGGTGTAGTACTCTACACTTATCCTTGTTGAACTTCATTAGGTTTTCCTTTGCCCCGCTCTCCAGTCTGTCCAGGTCTCTCTGGATGTCAGCACAGCCTGCTTGTGTATTGGCCACTCCTCCCATTTATGAATCATCAGGAAATTTGCTGAGGGCACAGTCCATCCCTTAATCCAGATCATTGATGGAGATATTGAATAAGACTTGACCCAGAACTGACCCCTGGGAAACACCAACACTTAGAGTTTTTCATCTGGACTCTGCACCACTGATTGCAACCCTCTGAGCTCTGTTGTTCAGCCAGTTCTCAACCCCTCTCACTGTCTGCTCTTCTAACCCACACTTCCTGAGCTTTCCCACAAGGATGTTACGGAAGACAGTATCAAAAGCCTTGTTGAAGTCAAGGTAGACAATATCCACTGCTCTCCCTGCATCTACCCATTCAGTCACACAATTGTAGAAGGCTATCACATTAGTCAGACATGACTGACCTTCAGTGAATCCATGTTGGCTACTGTTGATAACCTTCTTTTCTTCCATGTGCTGAGATATGATCTCCAGAATGAGATGCTCCATTACCTTTCCAGGGATGGAGGTGAGGCTGACAGGTCTGTTATTTCCAGGGTCTTCCTCATTCTTTTTGAAGAATGGAGTGACAATGGCTTTCCTCCAGTCCTCAGGCACCTCACCCGTTCTCCATGATCTTTCAAAAATGATGGAGAGTGGTAAAGCAATAACATCAGCCAGCTCCCTCATCACTCATGGGTGCAGCCCATCAGGGACCATGGATTTGTGTGCGTTCAGTTTATATAATTGATTTCTAACCCAATCCTCATCAATCATTGGAGAGACTTCCTCCTTCCAGGCTTTCACTCTTACTTCCAGGATCAGGGTTTCCTGAGGGCTAGTCTTAGCAGTGAAGACTGAAGCAAAGAAGGCATTCAGTAATTATACCTTCTTTGCATCCTCTGTCACCAGGGTTCATTCATCATTCAGCATATCTAAATCCGTTTAATCTCTGCAATGTCATTTTGCTTTTGAATTGTGAGACATTGTTTCTTAAAATAAAAGAGTACTTACTGAATAAGTCTCTTCCAGTTCTGTTTTCCATCACTATTCATCTTAAAAACCTTGCCCTTAGAATACCAAATCACAATAAATATACATTTTTTGCTTGTTTTAACTTGTATCTTTCATTGTGTTTCACAATACTCTCTTATATTATTGTACTTCATTCAGTTCCTCCTAATTAATATTAGATTGTAGGAAGTTTTGGGCAAAGAACTAGTCTCTTAATATGTTAGATATTCCCATTTCACTCTTTAGTATTGAAAAATATATCTCTATGATACTTCATCTCATTTTTTTGTTTTAAAATATGATTTTGAAAGTGACAGTGAAAGAATTTTTCTATATCTACAAAACAGTTTATAGTACTGTGATATGTTTATATCCATATTTTGAGTCTCACCATTCTTGGATCCTCTCCAGATTCTCTACAAGTGTCTTTTAATTTGTATCCATCATCCACAGGACAGTGATAAGACAGAGCAGACATCTGTGTTTAAGAATACCAGTTTTCTAGAATTCTATTATGATAATGCTTGTAACAGTGTAATTTCAAACTGTTGGTATACAAGAATACATTAGTGGGAATTGAAATTTCCGAAATCAGTATTAACAGTTCAAAGGAGATGACATGAGATGGAATACAGAATTGAAAAATTGCAAACCAAAGCAACACAAGCATTTAATTATTAGTAAATCAATCAAATTAGAGAGACTTTCATTTGCGAAGAGGTGAAGGACTGTTTTAATATACATACTGATAATACGGTAACCTTGAACCAATTCTATATATACTACAATTTTAATCTGATCAAAACACTTTTAGAAAGTTGTTTTGTTTTTTTTTTTCTTCTTTGTTCTGGGAAGGAAGAAATATCTACAAAAGTTACAAGAATACATTTTGAACTTCCTTGAGGGAAGATGTGGAGCATGCTGTTGATTAGCTGAATGGAAAATAGGGTCTGGTCAGAGAGAAAATCCCTCTGGGACAGAAGGTCTAAAAGGGCAGACTGATTGTTGACAACAGAAAGTGGAGAGCTTGGAAGGATGACAAATAGGTATATTTAATCTGGGAAGGTAAGAGCGGAGAAAAAGGGGAATTTCATTTTGGAGGCTTTTAACTGCACAAAGAATGAGTGAGATACAGGACAAATGATTATTGGTTTTGGTAGCAGTAATATGAAAAATGACATGAAAAATGAAAGCTAGGGACTGAAAAAATATATAAAAAATAAACACAGACAGAAAAATCTTGTCTGAAGTACAGTAGATGAGATTTGATTTTATTGGGTTCCAAAGCAAGAAGGGAGGACAGTGTTTTACACATCACTTCTCCAAGGCCTCACTCCCATACAGTGCAAAGCCTTAACATGTGTTTTAAATGTGCAATTTATATATACAAGGTCTTCTCATGTAAGTTGGGTAATTGTGCTATTACTGCATCCCTGAGTTGTCTATGTTTATAGAGCATAGGAGGTTCTTATTGTAATTGGGATTAAAATTAACTGTATTCCATGGGTTTTTTTTAGAAATAGAGGTACCTTGACCAGAATATTTTTTTATCAGTTAGTAGACATTTCATGTGTATTTGGAAGAGTGAATAGTTCATCCAAATTATTTTTCTTGAAAAATACTTCTATCTGGAGACTTTGTGTGTGGAGTGTGGGTATGGGTATGTGTCTGCCTCAGAGGAACATAGAGTCTCATTGTTCTAATATTCAGACATTTTCTCCTCATTCAGAACAGACTGAACAGAGCAAAGGAATCACTTGGAAATTTCAGACAACAATAGGAAGTAACAGTCTCATTTTATTTTATATTTTGTCAAAGCTTAGCAAGATAAAGGACAAAAACCTTTTAAAACAAGACAATGTTGGTTCTTTTCTGTTGAAAGTAGTTTATTGTTCAGTTTGGTTTAACCCTTAGGAACTGTGCCTCTCTTTACAAACCTGAAAGTTTAAACTCTGGCTGATTATTAAATTTACACTCTCTAGGTCATTGTATAGAAAAACATTTGAACAGGGACTACTAATTTTAAGGGTAGCATAGACAAATGAAAAGGAAAATACAGGGCAAACAGGCAAATAAACATCATTAATCTTTAACTAATATTTCTTGTGAGTTGAGGATTAAATTGAAACTAGAAGTGTAAGAAATATTATTTCCAGAAGATGGCACTCTTATACTGTGCACTTTTGCGCATAACTTTAGACACTATTCACTTCCCTATTTGTCTAAAGTATTCAATTATTTCTCTATACAAAAAGATAGGGTAAAATGTAAAATATAGTCATCTTCATGCAGCTTTTACAACTTGAAACATCATTTATTTTGCCAGCACGATGCATCACTAATCAAAATGAATCATTGCCTTTAACTGAAAATCCTACCTGGTTCTAAATATGTTGGGGATTTGTTTTGTTTTGGTTTTTGTTTTAAAAAGCAGCTCTTTCTCCCACACCTAAACTGATAGGTATATTAGTTTTCTCTTGGAGATGATGCATAAAAGTAGAGAAAAATATTGACTATTGCAATGATACAGCAGCAGCTGCAGTTTTTGAACAGTTAAAAATGAAGTAGCATAGAGGCAAGATTGTTATAACCATGCAATAAATGGCAGTCCTGAGTGTGATGAACCATGAATTTTCATTCCTTCTTCACTAATACAAATTTTATCTCTTAGTTCAGACTTACATCCTTAAACAACCAGATTTATTTTCAGTTATGAAAAAATTTCTGTTCTATTTTCCAATATGATATGTATTTTAAGAATTAAAAGAACTGGATAAGTCTATTCTTTTATCTTTATCTGAAAGATTTACAGGCATTTTTCCAAAATTTATGTCAGGCAAAGTTCTTATGGTGTGGACATAAAAGATTTTTTTTTTTTCCTTTCAGTTTTAAATTCTATGATGTCATAAACAAGGTGCTTAAAAACCCATAAAATAAAGATCTTAGTTGCATAAGGAGTCAGGCATTGAGCACAGCAATTAATATAAAGACATCAAAAAGACACAATTTTCCAGCTATGTGTCTTAAAAGCCGAATAGGCAATACATTTAAAGACACATATTTGTCCAGGTAATTAATGTATTCCTATGTGAGCTAGGGACATTTCTGAAAAAAAAATATTTAACAGAAATCTGCAACAAAGCAGGTCTGTATGAACTGAATTGTCTAGTTGAATAACATCTATCTCTGCAGTATACTTTGGACCTATTACATAGTTTGAGATATAATGTGGCAAAAGAACCGATTAATGCCATGTGAATGTAGCTCATTTACAATTTTCTCTGGTTTTGGACATTACAAGCTATTTGGCTGTACAAATGGCTTTTGAGGTGTTTACATAATAATTATTCGTGCAGATTTCCAGCTGATTTTCTTTTGCTGTTGCTGATGAGCTCATGTTCATAGCTACACATTTATGCAGTTAAATCTCTCTGATCTGGAAATATGGCTGTACAACAGAGATCTCACCGTATTTGTGAGGCCATGTTATTTGGGGGTAGAATTGTTATAGATCAGGCTCCCAATGGTACTACTTCCTTGCTTTTATTTCCTAAAGAGTCTAGGAGATCAAACCTTAAATATATTAAGCAAATAAATAAGAATGAAATTCTACAAATTGTACTATTATTTAAAGGGGTCCAATGAAGAGTGTAGTAGTCTGAGACCCATGAAACCCTTGGAATTTCATTCAGTAAGGATACATGAATACGTCTTGCCATGTTCTGCAATGCAATGAACAATGAAAGCACATTTCAGACCACCCTGCCAAAGAGGTGGATGTGAGCTAATTCAGGCTTGAAAATTATGTATCCATGTCATTTTTGTTGTTCTAGTACAAATGTAATTATAAATGCTCTTGGAACCACATAGATAATTGCACAGGAGATTGTACTGTTTTTCATGACTCACTGGTTTAGACAGCACTTACTTTGGGATATGTGTATATTTCTGCGTGTTCAGTAAAAAGTTTTATGAGGCTGCACAATTCATGTCACTCATTTGAATCTCTTTTAAATCTCCCTATACAGAGATCAGAAATGCAGTAAGTTCAAGGTTAACAACATCACAGAGAATTTTAAGGCATACAGGGAAAAGAAAGAAGGATCCAATATCTTCTGTTCGAAGCCAGAAAAAATAATTTTCTCCTTTGCTGGTTTAGAACTAGTTTAAGTTTATTGATACAATTTGAATATCATACTGTGTTTCATTCCAGTTTATGATGATTTAAGCTTTGAAATATGACAAATATTTACAATTTTTTATTATGACAGTCACTGTTTTCTTCCCTGTGAGCTTCACAGTCTTGAGTTGTTCTATGCAGGGTAGACAAACTCCGGGAAAAAAACCCCAAGCAAATAACAAATGAAACCAACCTATCAAACCAAAGCAAACAAAACTCACCAAAACTTAATTTTTTCCCACTTTTTCTTTTCATAAATACATTGTAGTCAGAAGCCTGAAATTTGACTGTGATTGTTACAGATTGAAACTACTTTAAATTGAATGTGGTATGGTATATCCTGTGTGAATCTTTTCTTTATTGATCCATGCAGACATAGGAAGTAGGAATATATCCTAAATGAGCTTTATTTTAAATGAAAGGGGTGGTGCCTCATCTCCTTTTATAGCAGTTCATTTAGTTCCTATCTTGATGAAAGGCATCCATCTGTGAAACCTACATGGGTCAGTTACCTAAATAACAAAGGTGCTAAAGAAGCAGAGGAAAACAGAATATAACACTTATTACATCTGTGTTGTTTAACATTAACCATCTCCCTGTTCATCATGCAGGCTATTTTAGTATAATAGTATAACTACCTTCCTTTTTACATTGTAAGTCAGGCAATGCAACAACAAACATTTTGGAATCTAATGCCTCTCTCAGAAATGGGAATATCAGTGAGAACTATGAATTACAAACAAAAAACTCAACATCTTTTCATTGTGTATAGTTGATTTACCCCAAAGACTAAATTCCAGCTTCAATTTCATGTTGCTGTTACTGCAGTTCAGCTACTATATAAGTATTCAAAAGTCAATTGTTAATTTATTCTTTCAGTCTTTCTTTTTCAAATGATTGTTGTCCATCATGTCTTGTGATTCAGCTGTGCTTTTGTTCTTCAATTACTTGTTGGAATATCTTGGGTAATTCCAGAAGAATTTTGCTTTGTTTTATTCTAAATTCTTCACATTCAGAAACATCAAGTCATTAGAATAAAACTGACAATGGATTATGTTCAGCGCTACTAGGAGTGTAAGGTAACACTTTCCAAAATAGTTAAATGACTTCAAACCAGAAGTTGGTGTAATTCTGGACTACCTTAAGGCTAAGAAATACAAGTCATATTTAAATATTCTTCTTAGGTTCCTATTGTTAATTAGAAAACCAAAATCTGTCCAAAGTCAAAGTATTAAGACACCATGCTTAATTTTTATACATTTGGCAAGGAAAGGAATGAGCCTAAATTTAATACCCATGATCCATAAACTTTTCATGCCATGTCTTACATAAGGCAAAAGACAGTGAACTCTACAGGAGTATCTACCTAGAGTGTTACACTTTGAAAAACTAAGTATATAAACTGCTATTTTGGGGTTATAAGAAAGTCCCGTTGGAAATGTTAATACCCAGACCCTGAATACTGTTCAAAAAGGTGCTTCTGAGCGCCTTTAGTAACAAAACAAAACAAAGAAACAAAACACAAACCAAATTTTCATCATAAAAAAAAAGGTAAAAAAAAAAGATAGGAATATAACAAACTAAAAAAATTTTAGACCAGAGGAATAATGAAAAAGAGTCTAATAAAATATTCTACCGATTGGAAAATTCATCAATGAAAGGAGGACAGCCACTGTGCAAGATATTCCAGGTGACAATATCTGACACCCTTCTTGGTGGTGTGTGACTACACAGAACTCAGTTCAGGAAACTGCAAGCTAAGATGTCTGTTCATTATCACCTCATTCTCTTTACTGCATTTACTGCTTCATCTCCCTGGTGCATTTTTACTCCTATCTACATTAGGAAGTATTTAGAGCAGAAGCTTTATTTCTGATTACTTGTCTTTACAGTGCCCAGCACAATAGAGCTCTGATCTTTGACTGAGGTACACATAAAAGAAAAATCAGAACTAGATAATGGTACTCTAAAATAATCCTGGACAGTCATTCTCTACAATTACCCAACTTCACTGAAATCAGTGAGTGTAACTGTAGTTAATATTCTAAGCATAAGTAAAGATTCCAAAATCTTTCCTTAACTTGGGAGGAGGAGGTTTAATTTTCAGGAAACTGTAATTTGTCTCTTAGCTTGATGACAGCTGTAGTCAAGTGTTTAGAACTAATTTCCCTATCAAGCATCAGAAATATCATCTTATATAGAATTGTCTTTCACATTTTGAATGAAATAATGAGTCAAACAATATGCTCTTTGTCATATAATCTTCGTTCATCATTCTGTCACGAGTAACTGCTTATCAGTTTATCAACTTGAATTGTAATGTTTTCTAAACAGTAAGTACACTGAGAAATAATTAAAGCAGTGTAGTTTTTTGGTAGCTAGCCCCGAAATGACTTTATGTGATTTCTTTCAATAAAACAATTTAATACCAAGATTGTTTCTCTGATATGATGCTCTGAAAATACAATGTAAACATTTATTCAGTAATTCTCACAACACCTCTCTGAAGCACTGAAGTATTAGAATAACTTATTTACAGATGAATAAACTGAACACAAGTGAAATAACTGATCTAAATGCACACACTGAGTAAAGGGCAAAACTAAGAATAAAGCAATGGATCTCTAATAGAAGATTTGAGTGCTTCCTGAGACCTATTGCCATGAGACACTACTCATTCCATTAAAATCATGTAGGGACACTGGCAGTTGAGATGCATATTCTTTTTTTTTTCCTCTCCATATAACACTGTTGTTGAAAGGAAAAGTAAAATATTTTGGCTATTTTTGCTGACCATTAAACTTACATCACAACAATTTAGTTTATTAAGGAGAACAAATGTGGATGTATTTCAAATATGATCAAGTGTGTAAATAATTGCATCTGAAGTATTTCAATTATACTTGCAATTATCAAGGAATGTTGACAATATTTTTGTGTCAAAGATTCTTTGCCACTAGTTTCCTTGCTTCTTACTGCCATCACAAATTTTCCTAGAAGATGTCAATGCAATTCTAACACAGACCACACTACAGTGTCAAATCTTCTGCTAATTAGCATGTGAAGGTGCCAAGGGTATGGGTATGCTATCAAGAAAAAATGAGATGATGTCAGTAAGACCTGACATCATGTCAAAACAAATGGAAATAGGTTGCTTCTCTGCTAATAAAGAACAACATTTAAGGTACTGACAGTTATGTTGTATTTTGGCCGAGGTTTGTTTCTAAAATAGGATATTAAGAGAACTAGTAAGTGAAGTAGTGTGGTTGGAAAACCTGAAGGACGTGCACATGTTGGAAGTTTAGTTATGTTACGTCATAAAAAGTAAAACACTATTTGCAATTTGCATCCTTTGAAAAGAGAAAAGTCACCTTTTAAAACTGTTCGAGATATAAGCAGGTGGATAACTTACTTAAAAAAGGTATCAAGAGTAAGCACTAACCCTACCAAGAATGAAGAGTACTAATCAGGTGAGACAACTGTATCCAGTCAGGGATAAAGGAAGAATTACAAAAGAATCATGAGTTGGGTTTTGTGAGGGAGTTAATAACAATAATCAGAGTTCTTCAGTCATGTAAAGCCTTTCAAGATAAACAAACAAAAAGTGAGATTGATATGGAGGAAATAATGTATTCAGAGTGAAGGTTGTCTAGGTGCAGAGCAAAATTAAATGAAAACTTATCCTTAGAATTTAAATGATGATGTTTCTAAGCACAGAGTCAGGAAGAAGATGAGAAAAAAATGTAACTATGCAAATATGAAGCACTGGAACTGGTACAGATGAGCTCCTTGTGTTCAAATTATGGAACTATGATGCTCACTGAACTAGCACATGCATTTACAAGTTTGATAGCAAAGATTTTTGATGTCTCTTAAAATTGGTGGCGATTTATGATTAGATGACAACAGAGTCCTCTGTTACTTTGTAATTTCATGTCATCAGACCTGGTTTATAATGATGATACTCCTTCCTGACAAGGTTATTTAGTCCAAATTCTACTGTAAATGGTGCTAAATTTAAACTGCTGAGGGCCTTTCATTCAGTTAAATTTTGAACATCTCAATAGAAATTCCACTGTCTCCCTGGAAAATATGTTCAAGTGCTTAACCACTCTTACTGTGAAGATTTTTTTTCTGTATATTGAGTTGTAATTTCCCTTTGTGCAATTTGTGATGACTGCTTGTCCTATTGCTGTGCATATCTAAGAAAAGTCTAACCTCATCTTCTCAATAATTCAAACACTGAAATTAGATTACTCTCTCCTTAGCTTTTTACCCACTCATCTAAGCTAAAAAATCTAAGGTCCCCAGTCCTGTTTTATATGCCAAGGACTATAGGCCTCAAACATTTAGTAGCCCTGCTTTGATCTTTTTGCAATTTGTCAATATCTCTGTTGTATTGAGAGAGACCTTAAATCAGTCACATCATTCTCAATCCAGCTTCAAAGGTGCCTAGTAGAGAGGAATAATCACTTCCCTTAACCTGATTATGTTTTCACTAATGCATCCAATATGTGATTAGTTTTCATTGCTGCAAAGCTGTACCAATGACCTATGTTCAGTTCATTGTCCACCAGGACCTCTATATCCCTTTTTGTGAAGTTGGTCCAACAGGCCTTGGCATAAGCTCATGAACATTATTTTTGTTGTACTAGAAATAGATTAAATATGATCAACCATGATAAATGGCAGGGAACTTCTAATGTGCTCGAGGAAATAGATAGCCAAGCAATGTAAACAACCTGTTGATAATCAAGGAGAGCAACAGTGTCAGAAAGGTCTGGAAAGAGCAGATTGAGTGCCAACAACAGGAACAGCAAATCTGGGAGTGGTGACACCATTTGAACAGGCTATCCTAAAAATAAGGACACTTAGGAATACTGAGATAGACAAGAGTTTCTAGAAGAAAATCTGTGGAGAGAAACTTCACAGCCATGAACCAGGATCCAGGATTATCTCTGTAACCTCCAGGGGATACAAGGAAGCAAAAAAAGCCCAGTGGACCTCATATCTGTGCTGCCCCATATCCGTCTACAGTACAGCTGGTAGTGCTACACTGACCTGTCCAACCTCTCTCCAGGACTGTGCCATCTCCTGTAGAATAGGAAGAACACATAAGAAAAAATTGCACTAAACCTGACTTCTTTCTGTCACCGAATCATCTTCCACCATGGCACAGGAAAGTAATGTTATTTGCAAAATTGAACGTTATCTGTGACCAAAGTACTTTAATATCCAAGTCCATTTATCTTCCACAATGTCATTTGGTCTTAAACCATGACAAGCAGAAATAAACCACTCCCATGCAAAAAATTATAGATCAATGGAGTAGACTATAGACTATAGTTATCAAGCAACAATGTGGAGTGGACAGAGAGAAAAAATGAGTGGTACTATCTCCAGCAGGGCTTTTTTTTTTAATGTAATACCAGGCTAAAAACTGTTCATGTACCTTTCCTGGATGCTGTTTCCATAACACTTTGGTATATGCTCATTGCATTACTGGTCAAACGATTATTTACCAGTCTACAAATGACTGGAAAAAACTTTATGAAAATTCTCTGTCCCCAAAGTATCACTAAAGAACCTTCTAGTTCTAAAATGGATGCAACTAGCAACTAAGTCAATTGAAGCGGCTTTAGTCTTACTACACCAAATGCTTATGTTTGGTTTCAGCTGTGCTATATGTAAACAAAATTTACTAGATAGTCTAATCTGCTGTACAGAAAATTGCAGCTGAACATGTAGGAGGGAAATAAAACTGGGTAAAGCTAAGATGCTTTTGTACATGTTTCATAATATTCACTAACCCCACTCCCTCCCAAAACCAAACAAAACCACAGTCTTTGCTAGTATTTTGCTTCACAAATCTCAGCTAATTCCTTTTTCTATGCAAAGCACATGATCTAATCCTATAATTCTCATTTAGATAAAATCCTGTTTAAACACTTAATCTTTCTGTGTATTGATTATTTGTGAATACTTTAACATCTACCATAGTCAAGTGAAATATAAGGTAATTTTCAAGACTGGGAATTTGCATCTTCTTCAACCTTCCAGATCTACTGGTTGATGTATGATCACTTCAAGAACTTCCTGACTATCTTACGCCTCATGGTTATATTAAAAATATGAACTCTGTACGTAGCTTATGGAGGCTCTGACCTCAGTTTTCATGCAATGAACAATGAGGAACTGTGGAATGGGTATTCTTTGGCGTGCAAAATTACCATAGTAGTTTGGTATTGAGCTAGCTGTGATTTTGCTGACTTCATTTATTTATATCCAATTTCCAGTGGTGGTTGGATATTTTACTTCGGTTTATTGTGTTTGAAGATATCTGGGGGAAAGCAGAAAGGGTAAGAAAGGGGAAACGGAGTATGGGATTTCTCTAGGCTGCATCCTGTACACTGGTAAGAGAATCATTCTGAAACAAATTCCTTCAGAATGATGAGATGATTTCTGTCTTCTTGAAAGTGCATAAAGTCACAGCAGCTACTGGCCAGTCACTATAGCATAACCATCTTCCATTTTTCTCATGCAAATTCTTTGTATAAGCATGTTCTTAGTTTCTAGATCATGTTTTCATTTAATTTTTTAGCTTTTCTGGTTACTTAAAAACATTGAAATTATGAAGACATGACAGATAAGACATCTGAAGAATATGAAATAACTTTGGAGAAATTTTATTACCCCATCCACTTCAATGAACCCTGCTCTGATAGCTAGTGTGTAAGACAAGCAAACAACAACAAAAAAAAGAAGCAATCAACCAAACAAAAAAACCTCACACTAACTCCAAAAAATCTGAAAAAAAAGGATGTAGAGGATATTACAAATATCTGTGATTGTGGTGAGGCTGCTAGCTCAATTTAGCATTGGGTTTGGAAACAGTTAACACCCCTTTACTTCATCTAAGGATGTAGAGCTGTGGGATCCATTAGTTTGGTCCATCTAGGGAAACCAAAGTGAAGAAATGTGATTGTGGTATACCAACTTCTTAACCAAACATGAACTTGCTCGGCTTATGAGCCATCCAGCAATGCCTACCGAGGACAAAGTTCCTACAAAATCATAACCTGATGTGTAGTACTTTGGGGGTGGAACATATTTTACAGTTCAAGATTATTGCTTTCCTGAGTCTCCAGAGCCTGTGCTGCTTCATTTTCAAATAAGTATGGAAAGATGTGAGAGAACATAGTTAAGTACTGAAAAGCAGTTATGTATGTACAGGAAAAAAAATATATATTTAATACCTCTTCATTTAATGCAAAGTAGCAAATCTTTAAATTTTACATAGATCCTAGCAGATGAACAAAGACATTCAAAAGGGAGTTAATGTGACCAACTCTCTTTGTGTTTCAGCCTTTCCTAGGACTGATGTTAAAACTGTTTATTCAGCATTCTTAATATGGAAGAAAAAATAGAAAGTTATTAGCTTAATATACAACAAACTGATAACATTTAATATGTTTGTGGGGTTTGTTTTTTTCATGAGTAAAATATACTGTTTTCAGATTTTTTTCATAGATTCTTGTCAGGAAATACACATTCTTGCAGAGAATGTATTCGATTTACTTCGTTGTTTTAACCCATTAGAAGATAACACTTTAAAACAACTTTATCCATCTCCTTAATTTGGGTTTCAGTTTTGGTGGAGGGTTCTAAAACTTTACAATGCTTGTAACCACCTAGCTTCATAGATGTTATTCATGAAATCTTATATTGTGTATAACATACAGACGCTCAGAAAGCAATAACAGCTGCCTTTAAATTGTTTATTTGAAATTATTCTGGGAAAGAAAAAAGCTTCCTGTTTTAACCTTCAAAATCCTTTTAAACATCTGTCAGAACACCAAAACTTTTAAAGGCTTCTATTCATAGAACTTCACTACTCAAATGCTTGGTGAGCACACCAAATCATGGTCCCTATGTCACCTTGTAGCCCCCTTGTTAACCTTCCTTTTTTTTTTTTCAAAAATTCTTTAATGGAATTTATGGGGGTCCTGTTTAAGAAGAAAGCCTCAGTAACACACTGAATGTATAACAAATATGTTTAAGTGCACCTTGTGTCAGCTTTGTAAACAATATATAAATTAAATCACACCTTATCCTTCACAATTATTTTTTCTCTAGTTGGCTCAGTGTATGCAAGTGCCTTGCTGGGGATGCTCAGGGGATGTAGGCTGCAATATAGATAACTAAACTTTAAATCCCGATCATGTGGACTATTTTAAGATGCACATACCTTGCCAACACAGTCATACACATTTCATTGCAGTATTCTGTTTTACACATACTTTAATATCATAATATTAATCCCCTTAGATCCAGAGTATTTAATGGAATAAAAGATTAAAGAAACAGCAAAGTATTACAGGTAGATAAAAACACCAGTGCACTTTGCAAATGGGATTATAAAATGTTCTTAGAGGATCTTGACTCAAAGCCACCATCTGTTTTTACTGAAGTTTAATATGTACATGTTATACAGTCACTTCACAAAAAAAACACAAGACGTCTTTCAAGTTTCCAATGTTCAAAGCAAAGTCATACAATCAGCCTACCATAGATCAGTTCTACTGACTGTTCTATTACATTGCTCATTAGGAAAAAGTTGCTAACACTAAGTGGTGTTGCCTAGAGAAAGGGATTTTTAAAATTGTTTTGTTTTGTTTTGTTTTTTAATCTACAACACTGTTCCTTTTCTCAACATAACACTAGCACTGAATTATCATTCTCAGATGTTCATATTTGTCTTTTGGCTAATCTACTGGGAATGACTTCTTTCTCCTATAAATTTCATCTTTCTAGAATGTAACACATACTTTATAGGTAGTCCCACTATTTACAGTGAGACTGCACAGAAGCTTTTACACTGAATTAATAGAAAATAGTAGAAAAATAACAAGGCAATCTTAAATAGCAAGGGAAGGCATATTTAAAGCATATTAAATGATCTTGAAAAAAAAACTTTGTGAACTGACCATGGGATACTGTGATCAAGTGGAAGTGTTAGAGCTGTGTCAGGCTCTAACAGTCAGTGCTGAACACCGTATTTGCAAGCTCAGTCACAGGAATGGTGAGTTAAGCAGGGCACAGTCTCGTATTTCTTTCAGAACTCAAGCAAAAACTTAACTGGTGTCTCACTGGTGCTGAAAATATGGGTAGTTAATAGGTTGGGAAACAGTTACAATAAGAAGCTCTTCAAGTCAGAAAAGGGGAAAGCTAAATAAAACCCAGAAAGGGCAAGCAGAACATGTAGGAGAGTGAAACAAGAATACGGCATATTGAATATGACTTGAGCTTCTCATAACTGGAGATTACTTCTTGTTATGTGTTGGTAGAAGAGAGAAATCTGTTAGTTATGAGCTTAATGGAGGGTGCAGAACAAATGAAGCAGCGGATTAATTATGTCACGTGTACCAGAAGAGCAGAAGAACAGGCTAGAAGGAAAATGAGACTGAAAGCAATCTTGAAAGGTCATGTATTCTCTCTCTTGCCTGAAATTATATTCCTGTATAAAATACCTATATTCCCTAGAAATATCTGTGAAACCTTTTAAAAATACCATTACTTTTGAAGATTTCATAACCTAGCCAAAAAACCTCCTCTTTACCTCACCACATTTCAATTTGGAAAATATGTTCATTAATGCTAATTTTGTGTACTCTTTTTTGTATTTTGAGATCATTACTTTTTGTTCTGTTCAAATTATACATTAAATATGATTTATTCCCTTTCTCTGTGTAGTTCCCCTTAACTCATTAAAATAGCATTGGCAAGTCATTGACATCATCCAGATCGTTAAGGAAAATACTAAGTAATCTAGGCAATCAGCAATAATAGGAAGATTATTCTTAATCTTAAAAACATTAAGATGTTCAGAAATCTTGCAAATGTCAAGAAGTCTGAATGTCTAGCTAGTGGAAAGAAAGGATTCATAAAGAAAGAAAAATAAAGAAATTACCTCAGATGAGATTGGCAAGATGTATTTTATTGGCCTGAGTTAGAATTGCAGTGCTGAAGCTGGGAACTATCTTGGAGAAGTGACATGGGTGAGAACATATCTGTAAAGAAAAGATGATTGAAACAGGAGCTGCAGGAAAGAAAGGGAATAGAAATTAACATGTAATCAACAAGTTAAATTTAAGCTGATAGCATGAACCAAGAAGAAATGACAGACTAAAAGAAAGGCTGAGGTATTACAATAACAGTATATATTCAGACACTTTAAGAAGAATTAATCACTCTCAGAATGCATTCTGACCAAGTGAAGGTGTCTAAGAACAGAACCTTCCATGTTCTTTCATTACCTGGTTACTATTTTTGAATGTACATTTTCACAGTACAGAAGGAGGAGTTGAAATTGTATCTTCCACTGTAGTGTAATTAGTTTTATAATTTAGTACCTTTCCATCTTAGCAAGTCCACTGAAACAACAGGTAGCTATATTATGAAAATAAACATGATTATTCATGTAGCTCATGCAATACATATAATTAAAAATATTAAGGTTGTGGACCTCCAGCATCTTCACTCTTTGCATCAGCATGATTTTCTGTCTAATTACCAGAACAAATAGCTATTCACCTACACTGATCTACACAGCCAACTTAACTGTTTACCCTTAGACCCAGCTGCTAGCATTAAAGATTATTTTAAAAGAGGATATTTCAGTTTTGCTAATAAAACCATCACTCTTTTGAGCAGCCTTTCAAACAGGCAATATAAAAATTGAGTCTTAATTATTTTTTTACAGAGCCTACCAATGCCTTTAAAACAAAGTAGATTTGTTCCTTGCCTTATAACCATTCAATCTGTCCTTTAAAAATAAATCTGGTTTATTCTCATAATACTTTGGCAGCAAGGATTGTATAGATTCTTGTCACTTTTTATGTCAAACAAACTTTTCACTGCTACAACACAAAACTCAAAGTTTCATTACACAGGAGATGGAGTTCTTGCTGACTGTTGATGGTGCTCAAGAAACAAAAATTCAGAGGCTTTTTTGTTGTGTCAAAGATGCTGGGGGCTGCACACCTACCAAGCAGCAAAAGGAAGTTCTGTCCTTGAACAATGCAGTAAGCAGCACAGTCCCTTTAAAAATGAAAAATAATTCTAGGGAATTGAGCAATGGTTCGATTTTACCAATTCAAATCCAATGCATGAGAATGTATCCACTCCTTACCTGGAAACACTAAAGGCTGAGAAGGAAGCAAAGGAAGATCAGACCAATCTTCCTCTTTTTTTACTGTTGCTGATTGCTTACTTTTCGCAGTTTGATCACGGTTTTAAAGGTCCTGTAGTCCAAACCCCTGTCATGGACAGGGACATCTTTTACTAGATCAGGTTGCTCAGAGCCTTGTCCATCCTGACCTTGAATGCTTCTGGGAACGGGACATCTATCACATCTCTGAGCAACCCATTCCAGTGATTCTCTGCAGTCATAGTAAAAAAAAAATATTTCTTAGACCTTTCATGAATTTATCCTCCTTTAATTTAAAACCCTTACCCCTTTTCCTGTCTCAACAGCTGCTCTCAGCTTACTGCTGGTATGATAAATGATACAAATGGTGGGAGGTTTTTATTTATTTAACTAAATACACTTCATGACATAATTTGTGGAATAGAAGCTACTTTTGGAATATAGTGTCAGCTCTTCCCCGTGTACACTGTGCTCCAGTTAGCTGTGCTGAATTCTTACAGTTCTGTGGTTTTGAGAGACAAAAACAATCCTGGAAGTTAGTTGGTCAAGAAACTGCAGAACAATACTTGTAACACAGCCCTGAAGTCTGTTTCTTGAAAGCCTAAGAACTTAGTAGATAAATATCTTATAAAACTTGTCAGTCTGTATTAGACTGATATATGTTTTCTGCTTATGTTCTTATCTCAAAAGTATCGTTAAATTGTTCCATGTTCATCTTAGTAAAGTGACGCCCAAAAGATTGTTTCATTATCAAAACAAAGTTCCATTACAAGGAAAAAAAAAAATCTTTTCTCTGAACTTAACAAATGCCTATAAATATAATTATTTACACTATAATATGTGTATGCACACCTGAGCAGATACTATCCATAAGAACAAATCAACATGAAGCAGAAATAAAAGACAGTGTGTTGAGTAAACAGTGTCTTTGGTTTGATAATCAACCTAAGAAATGTACTTTAGCACATTGTTTTTCACTAGTTCATTTGGAATGATCTTATCTATTGCATTTTCTATTCAGAGTAATATTTACCTCAGGTGTTTACTTCAGAAGGTAATTATTTATTGTTGTAGCTAGTGTGCTATGAGAGAGTTCCCCAACTTTATTTCTTTTTTTGCCCACCTAGACAAGGACTCCTATATTTGTGTTAATTCCCCTCTCTCCCTGTGTTTGTACTATATGGCCATGAAACAGCCCCAGGGAGAGGCAGGATGGGAAGCAAGGGTAAAACAGGACCATTTCTTGTAATGCAGGTGTTAACCATGTTGAGCCCTATTGAGATAAGAAAGATGCAGACATTATCTAACGCTGTGGCTCTGTATTTCTTCCATAAGTCAGAACTTCATCTTCTTATTTTTTCTCCTCTTTCCAAAATTCCTGTTAATAAAGAGGGTAAGTGTGGAATAAATAAAAAAAACCCCAACACCCCCCCCTCAAAACAAAACAAAACAAAAACAAACACAAACAAACAAACAAAAACAAACAAATAAAACCCAAACCAAACAAACAAAAACAAACAAACAAACAAACCAAAACAAAAAACCAAACACATGCAAAAAAAGAAACTATATGCACAATTTTCAGTTTTGTTCGAATTTGAAGTCTCCAAGCAGCATCTCATATTTTAACATCATTCCTGAGATATTGTATTTATTCCATCATCCTTATATTATTTACAGATCACACAGGAAAAAAATTAGACTCTAAAATATATGTATGTATGCACATAGATATATGCTTTCTTTCTTACCCTTGCTGTTTATATACAAGAGAAGGATGTTGCTTGTTAACTGTTGTCTTTAGTGACTGAAATAACTTTAGAATTTGTATTGTTTTTTTTCCTGAACAGGCATATTTAGTAGAGCTTTTTGACCGATTCTTATGGGAATGTGTTAGCTTTGATTGTAGAAAAGTTACAATTCCACTTTTAACTGTGGTGGTGTTAGCATGTTCTCCTAATACAGTGCATTTCCTTGATATATGCTGAATCTACCAGAACATTTCAGTTAGGTTGCCTGAAAGTTACACTGAGAAACACGTAATTTGGATTTACCACATCAGAGTACAGTAATTCAGTAAAGCATAAGAGCAGAGATAACTAGAATGTTCACAACAAAACCACAGGTCCCCTGGTACAAATAACTGTTTATAGACTTTGAAAGTGCATATTACTGTTCAGGAAAATCCATGTATAAGTGGCAAAACTCCAGCCATTTTGATCTGTTCCACAAGCTAACAGAACCATCACTTCCATAATCTTGTTTTTGTGGAGAGGAACAGAAGTGGATATTTTGAGTTTACATTTTACCTATTTCTTCTCACAGCTAAGTAGAAATAAAAATTCTTTATTATTATTATTTTTATTATGGAAAACTTTGGTCTTATATAAAAAGAATTGATCCCATGGAAGAAGAAACCACACTTTCATGAACCAAAACACATCTTTCCAACTCAGCTTTTAGTGTCATATTTCATTCCTTTATTCTGTAGGAAGCAAAAAGAAAAACACCAACAAACAACACACAAAAAAAGTGCACCCCTTAATATACAGCAATGTCTAACTTTACTTTAGAAGTTAAGTCACTGTGACTTAAATGAATGTCTTTATAGGCATAGTTATTCAAGCTGAAACTGTCCTTGGCAGTACTGTACAGGGCAATCTTTCCATAAGAATAAACAATTGTTGAACAATTTCTCCAATCTGTTAGGCACAAACAATATTTTATTTTTTTTTGGTCAGCAGTAGGCATGCATATTTCTCTTCCAATTATTTTTATTTCTTATACAAAAGTTTATAAACATTTATCAAGGACAAATGTGAAGAAATCTCATTTTGTTGTCTTCATGAGTCCTTTCTCTTTTACACTGTTTTGGCACAGTCAGTTGCTACCAGTTCCTTTAATAACCTGAATTCCAGTCAAGGATTCTCCCTGAGAAAGACCACAGAAAATCTATTAGTATTTATGGACTTTCAATACCAGCACTTCACTGATCTCAATGCCCAAATTTTATGTCTCTGTCGTGTGCAGAATTAAAGTTACTTTTTTTCCCAAATGGAGAAACTGGGTAACAGCAATCCTTAGGATAATCAGTAAGAAATCATAACATAAGAAATCAAGGACATACTGATATATCATTTTCTTACCTCGTAATAAAGCAATGTTAGAAGAAGCAATTAGATATTCCAATAATGATAGAGATACAGAAAAAAAAATTAAAAAAAGGACATTGTTAATTATTGCCTGAATTGATGCTATGTCTAAGATATACAGATGTAACAACAAAAGGAGAAAAAAATGAAAGAACTTTGCTTCTAAGTTTTTTTGTTCACCCAGAGTCAAAGGTAACTTTTTAAAAAATGTATTATTTAAACAGAATTGAGGTGACTAAATAAAGGACATTTCAGTAAAAAAAAAAAACAACAAAAACAAACAGCAGATTTTGAGTTCTTCAGATTTTTTTGATGAGCCCAGGTTATCTCCTTATCCAACTTAAGCTTTAATGTGGTGAATTATCTTCATGTGGTTAAAGAACCAAATCAAAATTACTGTTTTCTGTCTTTAGTTTCTACTCCCCTCACTATGTATTCTGCAATATGTTTCCAGTTCTTGAACAGCTGTTTTGGAAAATAAAAATTGCTTTTTACACATGGCAAAATATCTGACACTACACTGAGCAAAAAGGGTTCAAGTCTTGCCCTTTCAAGCATCTGTCAGAATGGTAAATTTTAAGTATTCATTTTTAATATATATTTTATTTGCACATGCATAGACACACATGCATACACTGCAATAAAGAAAAAAACGTTTCAAACATAAGAACTGATTTTTATAAAATTCCATTATGGAAGTTGCCTGTGTAGTTTTCATTTAATCTCCTTGTTCAAATTTGTTATATTTTGTCTTTCTTTGTGTAATCTACATTGTTAATTTATTCACATTCAGCAGAAAGGAAGAAAACAGTGCTCAGTTACTGAAAACCGTTCAGTATACAGTCTCTGTTTTCTTTTATTTTTTTTCCTGTTTTATATGTAGTTCATCATTTTACTCATTAGAAAATATGAAACTAGTTCTGAATGAAAAATAAAAAGGTCAGGACCAAAAAAAGACATATTATCAATATAAATTTGAAATTGTAATACTTCTATGAAGTTCAAATTTTATAGCATAGAAGCCAGATACACAGAGATTTAAAACTTTTCTACTTATTTTGAGTGTCCAATCTAAGACATCTCAGACATAATTTTCCAGGACTGTTTAGCATTTTGTATCAGTAAATAGTGATAAAATTTAATTGATATTATTTGTGAAATGGAGTTTTCATTCACTCAGAAAATCTGATCTTTATATGTCAGACCTAGCACTCAGAAAATGAATAGATATTTTAAAACTACTTGACATAAGGAATGATGGTGATGTCTCAGCATCAAACAAAAATTCTGTAGAAGAAGAAAGAACAGAATTTGACTAACTAGAAAAAGAAATACAATCCTTAATATGATATCTTTCTTTGTCTTTCTGTCTTCTGCTTGATATAGTATATATTTAAAGTATTCTATATATTTGAAGAAACCAAATAAATATATACATATATAAACAAAGTTACCTTAAATGTTTAATCTTGATTCACATGGGGAATGAATCCTAATCAAAATAAGGCAAAGATTCTGTGGTAAATTAGATAATGATCATACATAAAAGGTTAAGCACAATTACAATATTGCTATGTTAGCATTTCTGTCTCTTCTTAAGTACTTTAAATATACAAAATGAACAAAAAGAATCTTAATTATGTGAAGTCAGACAGAAAATTAGAATCTTTTAAAGTTAAATTTGTGTTCCTTTTCCACAAATTTATCTAATTACTTTTTCATTTCTGTAAGCTAGTTTTCACAAGTTCCTATGACAATGTACTCCACAATTCTTAACAATGAATGAGGAACAACCTCTCTTAGATCATTTTGGAATAGAATATACTTTCTTCTTAATTTGACTTCATGAAAATTAGTTCTCATATTTTTGAGAAAAAGTTACTATTTTCTTCTTCACTTTTTTTGATGCTACACATATTTTTATAAACCTTTACCATCTCCCACCTGTATTTTCTATATTTGTGTCCCCATCTATAGGTTACTCGTTATACATTTTTCAATATTTTTGGGTATTTTGTTATTTTTCTGAGGAGCTTACATAATCCTAGTAAAAGTTCCTTAAGATGTGAGGTTCAGTAATGCACAATTATTTAATATATAACCCTAGCAGGAAAATGTAAAATAGTATAACGATATTTT
The DNA here is from genome assembly GCA_027560015.1 of Chloroceryle amazona. Lineage (NCBI taxonomy): Eukaryota > Metazoa > Chordata > Aves > Coraciiformes > Cerylidae > Chloroceryle > Chloroceryle amazona. Next base: position 943 of record JANHFX010022925.1, on the reverse strand, counting down.
CTGCAGTGTTCAATATTATAATTCAATATGGTGTTTAACTCTTCGGTTACTTTCATCTTTACTGCTTTAAATATCTTTGCATCTTTAGAAAATTTTTGTCGTGTCTTCATGACAGACCTGGGAGAAGCCCATGGAATTTTAAAATATCTATTTTTGCCAGTCTATTGCTATCTCAATATTAAAGTACCCCCTGTCCTTGAACAAAGTTTCCTGTTTCTCTCTGTGTAATACCAAGTATTCACAGAATGATAACAACTCAGAGTATAAATAGCATAGGGTATGGTGTTAATTTCCTGATAACATCTGTGATTGTGCTTTTCTTTAATACCAAAAGTTTTTTCCACTAATTCCAATGGATATGTGCATGTGTTTGTAAGGACTGATCTCATGGAGGGGGGGTCTCTGCACGTTCTGAAATGTCATAAAGTACAATGTCTAATTCCATACCTTGTTTGTTAGTTTTTCTGTAAGAGATGTTAAATACTATTACATTCAGTTTAAAAATAACTTCAGTGAGTACCAGAGATTGCAAAGAATAAGTCAGGGGCTCCTCATAAATTTTCTTTACTGAAAGGCTTTTTTTCCTTCTCTGTCCCATAGCAAAAGGAGAGATTTTTTTCAAGAATGGTTGTATAGAAGTTCCCTGAAGCATCCTTACTTATGTAAGTGTAAGACTCTACACTTGCAGTGTAGAGTCTTGCACCTGGGAAAGAACAACCCCAGGTATCAGTATGAGGACTGACTTGTTGGAAGGCAGCGAAGGGGAAAAGGACCTGGGGGTCCTGGTTGATGGGAAGTTGACCATGAGTCAGTAATGTGCTCTTGTGGCCAAGAGGGCCAATGCCATTCTGGGGCGTATTAGAAGAGGGGTGGCTAGTAGGTCGAGAGAGGTTCTCCTGCCCCTCTACTCTGCCCTGGTAAGGCCGCATCTGGAGTATTGTGT
>JANHFX010022924.1:0-60589 GCA_027560015.1 Chloroceryle amazona | reverse complement strand
TATATCTGTAATTATTTTTATATTATATAGCAACAGTTTTAAGAATCCATATTTTCTATTAAAAAATCATTCTTGTTATCTGAAGAATGAATATGATCTGTCACCTCTAAGGACTCAGTCCTGCAAGGCATTGAGGAACAACAATTTCAAGGGCAGAGAGGCATCTAATAGTATTTCAAAACAGTTGCAAATGTTATGCTATTAATTTGAATAGGACACAGGTGCCTGGACAGTTTTGTAAAGACCTGAATAAGCCAGTTAATTTAGGAACCTAAAGCAAAGCATAGACTGAATTAAGGTGTCTATATACAAAATTGCCCTCATGGATTATCCACCTACTGTGGTGCTACAGTGCTGTTTCTGTGCTTGCCAGAGTCATCCCTCAGTGAGCAGGTACATACAGGGGTACCTAGGAATCATTCAGGAGGAAGAGCACAAGCTTTGCCCATGCCTACTAGCTCCAGCAAAACTGCACCCAGCACTGCTCTCTTTGCAGGATGTCCTCATGGTGGTGTCAGTTCCCATCTTTCATAGGTTAGCCTACAAGTTAGGGTGCCTCTCCCGGAGGTGGGAAATTTTCATTTAACACTTTCCTTAACCCAAAGCCGTGCAAAGTCACATCTCTCTTCTCTCTAAAAAGTGTGCGGGCCACCAGGCTGCGGGATGGGGTACACTTGCCCCTCCTTTGGGGGTTTTATCCCACTGCAGAAAGGAACAAAGCTACCACCGGGTCAAAAGGAGAAGAAATGAGTGAGCTTGACTTCCTGAAAGGTGCTTAAAACATGAAACTGGGAGGGGTGCATGCCACTGGGGCATGCTCTGCGCTCTGACCCTCTTTCTGGCCTCTGCAATCTGTGAGCCTTTCTGTAATGCTGTGCAGCTTTGCTGGAGTGGATGGAGGATGTTGCAGCAATTAATAAGAAGGCACTAACATCTCTTATGGATTTTAGCCTTGAGTAGCTGAATCGTTAGGTACCTACATAATGTAAAAAAATAATTCTGGAGTGCCCTAAGCTCCTGTTGAAGTTACTGGGCTCACACTCAACAGCATTAGGTCCAAAATAATGTAGGTGCCTTTTTCTGGAAAAAAAATACATCCCTAACATAAAGGTCAAATGGCATTTATAACAACATTAATAATTTCAGAGCATCATGCTATTGAATTCTAGGAATGATGAGACCTGTTTGGCAATATTGTTCAGTTGCTTTTACAACAGAAATATGCTGTTTATGTCCTGAGAGATTCATAGGGAAAAAAAAATCCAATCTCTATCAATGAGTAAGATATTTTTCTTACCAGAGATATTGATTTAAATATTGACTTCACTGCTGGAGAGTTATTTCACTCCGTGTGGCAGATACTTATTGTCAAGTGACATGTGTTTTCTGTACTAATAAAAATGTGATTTCTTGTCCAGTAGTCTTATATGGATGATTCTGACTTTTTGCCTTCAGTTTGATCTGAAGCAGTTGTCCTTTCTAAAATCAAGCACTTACTTTCTTCAAGTGTCAACGCACTTTGCTCCATGTGAATTATTTGCAACTAAGATCAAAACAAATAAATTTAAAAAAACAAACAACCCCCCCACAGCCCTTTTGTCCTATTAGTTCATTTTCCTTTCAGTCTTTCAGCAATGGGTTTAGGCTTTGCCATACCGAAGTTCTTTATTTAGCAACAGAAAAGGTGCCACTGCAGAACCTGTTACAGCTTGTCAGAAAACCAGCCCGAGTGTGTTCTGGGACAAGGACTGTCTGTTTATTGCTGGGTTATACAACAGCTTGCACGCTGGCTTGCTGACCCCGATCAGGCCTGGCGATAGTAATAGCAATGACAATAGCTCATGCCACCAAGAGGCAACCCAATGCTCAGGAGGGCTGTGATAGCTCCTATCACAGGCCAGACCTGCCAACTCCCCCTTGTGCAAAGTACCAGCCCAGAAGGAAAAAAAAACCCAAAGAGTAAAAATCCCAGCATCCTGCAGCCTCCAGGTTGTAGACCTGACATTTTATTTCACCAGAGAATTGTATCCATGAAGCAGGAGATGCTGCTGAATGGTTTTGCTGGTGCTAAAATTTCTCATGACTGGTGAGCCAGTCCTCTGTGAGCATCCTGGACACACGCATGTGTACAGAATTGCACATTCCAGATGAAACCGCTTTGGACGGCAGCTGGGTATGCTGCTACCATACAGCTCAGTGCCACCGTTGTCCCGTAGCACTGGGAGCATGAGGTGGTGGATAACGACCTGAATGCTTGTGGTCCCTCCATATTTCTTTTACTCACCACTGGGACAAGGTGAAAATGTGAGGCAATGGGAACACTCACACATCATCTCTTTGGCCTCTTAGGGATTCACTCTAGCTCCCTGCAAGTAGGGTAACAAGAAAATAGAGTCATTTTCACAAGAGAACTGTGTGAAAAAGATTGCTTTTGGTCTGAAATTCCTGAGGTCAGCTGCACCCATAGCTTCTAGGCAGTAGGGCTGGTCCATTTGCAGTAGAGGACTGCTGGTGCCTGGCTGCAGGAAGAAGGGATTTGCCTGGGAAAAGTCTTCCTGTAAAACTTTCTTTGGCAGCACTGAATTTTAGACCATACCTATAGATCCAAGATCTTTGCTCAGCTCTTGACCCATCAGGACAGAAAAGGGGCAGAGACATACCCTCCTGGAGGTTACCTGCAGCCAAGAAGGAGCAAAGCTAGCAGAAAGGGAAATCCCAGACCTTGTTAATAGAACACTACTCTGCCTAGCCTCTGCTAGTGAGGTTCTGTGGCACTGTTAATAAAAGCTGTTTATTTTGGAAGAAACAGGGGAACAAAGAGGTCCTGGGGTGACTTGCAGATTTTTATTTTTCCTGTAGTGAATTTACAGCAAGCGTAAGAACTGCAACTACAGTGAAAATTTAACTTGTATTTTACTATATGTTACTTAGCTTAGTTATACCCCTTCCTGTCTACTTGCACACAAGGAATTCGCCTTTCTCATTGGCCACAATGTTTTGACTTAATTTTAGGGGTAAACAAAACATACCAATTCTTTATTAACCCCAGCAGTGCAATTTCTGATTACAAGACGGTGATTCAGAGGAAAGAGCACTGCTAAAACAGCTACTGAGTCCCAGCAAAAATGACAGTTTTCCTCAATCAGTTCCTTTTGTGACCTTGATATGAACCTTAATCTGTTTTAGCAAAATTCTTTTTATTAGCCATTCATACTTAATCATACTGCTAATTTTCCTGTTTTTAAACTATCAATTTAAGGCTGCTTTTTCATGTAACTAATCAAGGCTGATGTATGTTATTTTGGCTATGATTTCTAATAATTATTCTTAAGAGTTTTTAAAGTCCACATTTTCCATAGATAGATGTCAAAAATGTAGATAGGGACAGAATGGCTTGTTTCTGTGATATTGCACATACAAGTCTGCTTTCTTATCTTTAGTGAAAATAACCATTATGAGCATTATATAGGGAATCTAAACCTCATCTTCTTTTCTTTCCTTACATCAGCAGTTGTTTTTCATTGGTATTATTATTGCAGAAAAGCATCATTGGAGGGAAGAAAGGTTTTCAGGATCAGACTCTATTTGAGATATTTAGAATTTAAAAAAAAATAAACATATACTTGCAGCTGTCTCACAAAGATTGTCAACTGTTGTAACTAGTCACTAGTGATTTTTCTTTGCATATGATATTAAAGAACAGATTGTGTTACTATACTTATCTCTACCTTTACAAACAAATACACCAGGAAAATATGTTGAGCAGAAGAAACCACCCTTGATATCAAATGCTTAGCTACGCTGACTACAGGTTTTTATACTTCTTGGCAAAAGCTTCAAAACATATTGTGGCTTCATTAAGCTCTGAATTCTTTACGGTGTAAAGGGAGCCTTTTTGTGTCCATAGTATGTGCTCGGCTCCGCACTGAAGGCAGCATTATGATGCTGCTGTCATTAGAATTGCTGCTGCACAGAAATCACAACCTGGGCTTTGTACCCACCAGAGATGCTTCTTCCCCCACTGAACTGGTCAACATCAGTTAATAAACTTAAAAACCTGTCACTTCTGATTAGGTTTTTGTTGAAGTTTGTGTAGCTGACTGAGTACCTGGGGCTTCATGCATATATAGCAAGATGGTTGCAGGTGGTAGGACACATCCCTGCCAATTAGCAGTGTCATTGGAGCAGCATTTGGGAAGAAACTTCACCAGCATTTTCCAACCTAAACCTCTCACTCTGTGCTCAGTAGGGCTTTGTCAAGTGATGCACTAACATTTCATTAGGGAGAGAAGCAGATTTCTTAATTGCACGTGAACTAAGTGACAGATAGGATTTTCTACAAGGGGGAGAGAGGAAAGACAGAAACTTTGAGGTTTCATTTTATTTTATTTTATTTGTTTGTTGGTTTGGTTTTTGTTTTGTTTTGTGAAAGATACTCAAATGTCTTGGTAATGGGTTCCCATGCCAGATGGAAGGCAATGGTTGGAAGAGTAGATGAACTAACACTCTTCACAATCTTTTTCCCTAATTAAATCCCTTCTTTTTCTGTAAAAGTGTAATGTTTTCCCCACTAGATTGAAAGGATTGCCATGTATGATTGTTTAAAAACCTACAGGTTAATTGTGTTATATGTATCTGTAGAAAAATGAATGCTATACATAAAAATGCATGGAAGTGCTTAGCCTGTTAATTAACTCAGCCTTATAGTTAGCAGGGTTGGCATTAGGGGAAAGAATAATGCCTTTTCAATACAAAACCTTCCCTCCCTCCCCATCCATTTTATCTCTTCTTGTCACTTCCTATTAGCAAATCATGACATCTTATCTTTTTCCTGAAGGGTGGGCCAGAAGATTACTTTGGAGCTCATGTAAGTGACACTCCAAGGATTGTCCGGCAGTGGGTTCAGCAGCCCCAGCCCCCGGAGCTGTGGGATGTCATCCCCATGACATGCCTGCAAACCCCAGCTCATCCCTCAACTGTCCGGTTATAGCAGTGTCTCCATCATGTTGTACTTCAAGTGTGTCACTGGCATGGGTTCATGCTCCTCACCCGGGAACCCTTCTCTTTTTTGCTGAGGACAGCATTTTTATTTTTAACGCAGAGTCCTTCACATCAGTGTCAGTGAGTTTCTTTTGCAAGATGGGATTCTGCCATAGGAGGGGATGGCTGGGGATCATGCAACAAATGCACACACGTGTGCTACAAGAGGAGCTGTGCATGAAAGACATCTAAACAGCATTTGAAATTTAGTTCTTTCTCAGTGATTTTGAAAGGTCTTGGGCTGGTAGCTCTGGACACCAGCTCTGGTGTCTGTACTTTCTCATTCACATCAATCTGTGGGAAGCAGTTTTTGGGAAGAGCTCTGCCTGCCTGGAGATGTGGGGTCATCCTGGCAGCTTTGCCCCACGCCAGCCACCCAGTCCCTGGAGCCCAGGATGCTGCCGGTGGGGGGACACAGCCAGTATTCGCACCAGCTGTAGCCAGACATTATGGCTCGTGCTGGAGGGACTTGGTGCCGGCACCGTAATTGCAGGCTAGCTAGATTTTTGCTGTGGTATTACAAATTCCCCCAGGGAAGCCCACAACTATGACCATTTACATAGTAACATTGTCAGGCATGAGTCATTTTCTTCCCTTTCTCTCCGTGTCTCTGTCCCTGTTTCTCCTCTCTCTCACACAGGCACACACTCATAAATTCAAGCACAAATCAACAAACTGATAAATGAAATTTAAATGATGCTTTAGTGCATTTTCTAGCCTCTTTTTCTGTCTGAATGTACAATTTGATGTACTTTTTTTTTATTCCTAGAAAATGTAGTAAAAAAATCTATGGGTGAACATTGATACTGGAATGATGACTTTTGCACCTTCTGCTTCATATTATGGTTTGTTTTTTTTATGGGGTTACTTTTGGGAGTGCTTTAACTGAAAAATTAATCAGTAAAACTAATCCTTAGAAAACAAATTCTGTCAATATAATAAAACAGGAAACTTGCAAGGTGAATGACAGGGTCACTGTTTAAGAAGTTTCTGTATGTGACACTCCTTTGTTAATAGTCTGGCTCTGTTAAGGTTATTGCCACCTTTTCCCTACACATCAGAGTAAATGCAATGTGTGTAGTCTCACTGTCTTGTACTGGCTATGTTATTGCAATTCACATGAGTAAGTACTTGCAGGTTTGGTGTCTTTGACTTTGAATTCTTCCATGAGCCACCTTTCTCATGTACTCTGAAATGTTTATTTATTTATTACAAAAAAAAAAATAAAAGAGCATCCACTAAAAGTAAGTTAGGAAAATCACTGCAAAGTTGTAGAGTGCCTAAATTAAGTTTACTTTTGCAAGACAAATGTGGCAGATATGTGCAAGCATCATGCAGGAAATCACTGCTGAACCACATGCTCCATCTTAAGCCGGAATGGATTTCATTTCCCCCCTGTTCTCCACTTTTGTCACTCTTTCTCCAGCACAATGCATAAGACAAGATTTGTGAAACCAGTGCTGTATTGTCACGTAGCAGGCAGGGTGAAAGGGCAGTGACATAAAACATAGAGAAGAGCTTGGTTCAGGTGATTCTGGGGAGTGTCAAAATGGAGGATGCAGGTAGACTAAAAAGCAGGAAAATTTGTATTTCACAGTGGGGGTCTGCCTGGGAAGTTTGGATACAGTGACCATATCTTTGTGTCCAAATGTGTGCTGAAAACACTGCCGAGAATTTGTGACCAGGAGTTTAGTGGTGAGGCCTCAGGTTTTGCATTTTGTTAGATTTCCGTTTGTGGAGTGAGCAGAGGTTGAATAATTTATAGTAGTGACCACTTAGATACCATATGTCATGGTTTTTTTTAAAGCAGTGTGCTTTTTTTAATACACAAAGGGAACAGACACTGGAGCTGAACTTTCTTCATTTTATTCAAGCAAAGAATGTTTAAAAATGCGCGGAGTAAAAGGAGCCCTTTCTATACACTTTGAATCTGCATTAAACTTGGCTAGTCAGCATCACTCTGCTTTTGCAATGAAAAATAATTCCAGAATGGTTGCACAGCATCACACACAAGAAGAAATAAGGAGACTTTTACACCAGTCTCAGTAAGAAAGCACACTTTAAGGTAGTTGTAAAGTTTAGTGAAAGTGTATTTCTGCCCATTGTTTAAATAAATGCATATTTAAATAAATAAGCACTCAATTCCCATCCAGCATATGTAAATGGTACTCTTGATGTCACAGGCAAATCTTTGCAGGTGATTAGCACTGCTGTTTCTGGGACATTGCATTAGAAATATTCTACTGAGCATTTTATTTTGCCATGAGAAATATGAAATCCTCATGTACGAGGAGTTCACATGTCCCTTTAAGTCTGAAAATATGTTAATTTTACATGCCAGAGTCTTAAGAAGTGTTTGACTGCCCATGGCTTTTGTGTGCATCTCCAGATGGCAGATGCCATTTTGTGTTTCACATTAATTGAGTAAATTTCCTTGCTCTTTGTACATATTGCAGAGGAAGCCATTCTCTGCTTTCAATAGGACAGAACAGCTCTTTGGCATCAAACCCTTCTGGTCTGGTGGTACTAAAACTGTTTTAAGGTGGAATTCTGAGAACAAGCTGTTGGCAGTACAGATTTCCTCTACTGTAGATGAAAGTCAGACGTTTAACAGTTATCTTAGAAATACCTTGAGGGTTTTTCCTGGTGAATTGTGAAACAGACCAGGTAGGATAACCTCAGGGGCTGAAGATATAATAAGATATATGTTTTTCAATATTCATTTAACTAAAGGAAAAAAAAAATCCTTTATCTGAAATGAATTTAATTCATTTTTGCCAGTTCTGTTTTTTTCCCCTCACTTTCTAGATATTAAAAAAATAAATAAAAAAAGTCCCAGGACTTTTAAAATATTTTACTTTGTCCAAACATAAGTGTAGTTGTAGACATTTGCAGTAGTGCTTTTTTTGGGCACAAACAGCAAAAGAGTGTGTGATGGGGCCACTTCAAGGAACACCTGAGGTGTTGTGCAATACTGTCCGGTGCTGGGAAGCAGTGATGGCCACCTCACTGCTGATACTGGGCACCTCATGTGTCTACTTCAGAACAAAGCCTGTGGGGTCCCTGTCATGCCAAGACCAGCTGAGCACTGCTCACCTGAGCCAGCCTACCCTGAGGTACCTCACATGAGGGCATTTTAAGTTTGAAAGATGTGATGCTGAGGATAAAAAAGTGTAGAGCCTGTACAGCTAAGCACGCCTTAAGTCCAGATGTGTTTCTATATGGAGGTTATAGTATTTATAAATTTTTGGTGTTTGTGAGAAGGAGAATTTATGTATTTAGAAGTGGATTAACATGTTTTTATAGTGAGATAACATGAGCCTAGCAATGAGATTTTAAATTATGCTATTTAATTTTTTTTCAGTATGTTCACTCTTCCAAACACCCCGTAGAAGGGAGGAAAAACAAATATCCTGTCTGTTTGAAAAAAGAATATAGAAGACAGAAGTTAATGCTCATCAAAGAAACCAAGATTGTATGGCATGCTATTAATCAGATTTTTATCATGGTAAGTGGTGTCCAGATATAGTTGAAGTGGGCAGTGTACATAATAACATAATTATGGGTGTTACAGTGACGTAACAACAGCAGGAGCTCGGCTCCTGACTCCTTTGTTTTCCATTCACACCCACCATGATCTACTGCTATATTTAGTTGTTTTTCATGGTGCTACCTAATACTGTCATCCCAAGTATTTTATTTTTAAGTAAAAAAAAATACAGATAAGACCATATTGATTTTCCATGGAAGCCCAAACACTGGAATCTTTTCTTGCAGATGATAATTCTAACTGGGGGGGTAGGAGGGTGTTGTTTTGTTTTGGGTTTTTGTAGATTACTGTCATCTTTTGTGTGTGAAATGCAATGACATTCAGGGCAGAGCAGCATCTGGTGGGAACCATCCCAGTTCCACTGCTTTCTGCAGACCGGAACTATCTGTGTCAGCTGAGGAGCTGCTCCAGACAATTTAAGACAAGCTTGTGGAGTATGAAAGAACTGAGATTATTATATAACTAAGTGGTGTTTGGGGATTTAAATAAAGGAAGTTTTGACTGCTGAATTGCTGTACTTCAGCAGTCCTCAGTCTATCATTTTTGGCACAGCTTGTTTGCATGGGCTTGCAGTTCCAAAGACACCTGAAAACACCCCTGTGCTTCTCAGATAGCGCTGGCATGGTGTAGGGCAGCAAAGCTCAGGCCCCAGGAGGTGCTTGCAGAAGGCAGCATTGCATTCTGCTTACACCCCATCGTAACCTCACCTCCGATGCCCAGAAGTTAGTCATTGCAATTCTCCCAAAAGAAAAGTTCTCGTTTTCAAAATACCTTTGTGGTGAGCTATACCTGCTGTGGTGAACTAATTATTGGTATGTGGGGCTGTGTGACACCTGTGGGCATTTTGCTTTGTCCCACAACTAGAAAAAAAGAGGTTTAATGCCTCATGGAGCATGTTTTTTTTCCATCTCTGTCCTTGTTATCACAGAACTGGCTCCTGAATTAAAGCAAAAGCTTTGTCAAACACCATCAAATCAAGTATGCTGCGAGTGAAGCTTGCAGTGAGGACATCAGAAATGTCCTCTGTATTTAGCAGTATAACAAAGTATGATGCTGTTATTAAGAAAAAAATGCTCTCGGGAGTCCCAGAGTAGATGAAGCCACAGGTCCAAGAGCCCTGGAAGGATGTTGTTTGCCAGCTTTACAATAGGTTTATTCAGCAGGAGTCAGCAGGGTTGCCTATCTATGTTCCTATAGTCAAAGCTTATTCATTCTGTGCAACATAGGTCAGTTCTGGTGCAACTATTGACATCTGTAGAGCACTTGCCCTACTGCTGTGATTTAAAAAAAAAAAAAAAAGAAAAAGTGCTGTAGTTATAAAGCATTACTGGACTCCTCTATGCTGTACTTATTGCAACATCACAGCTCCCTCTTTCTTTAGCTGGGTACACAGACTATGTCTTACCCAAAGAAGTGTGAACATCTGAAGAAAGAAGAAGGGTCTGCATAGGAAGAACTTTTAAAAATTATACTGTCTTCCCAAGATGTTTTAGAAAGTATTTTAACAGAAGACAAATATCATCTCCCCAGTCTCAGCCTCATTCTTTGCATAAATTTAGTGACATTGCACTGATGATGGTGGTGAGACACTGGAATAGGTTGTCCAGAAAGGCTGTGGATGCTCCCTCCCTGGAAGTGTTCAACACCAGACTGGATGGGGCTTTGAGCAACCTGGTCTAGTGGAAATGTCCCTGCTCATGGCAGGGGGTGTTGAACTAGGTGATCTTTAAGGTCCCTTCTGACCCAAACCATTCTGTGATTACATGATTCTATGACCCAGGTAATTTAATATTTATTTTGATTTTAAATGATTCCAGAATAATCTGCCCTTGCCTTCTGGACCTCTTTTGATCACTTCACCTCCATATAGGAAAGTGATCTCAGTTTATCACTGTCACTGTGTCCTTGGGTATGTTTTGGAACTTCCCACAATGGTCCATTGCAGTTTTTGAGAGAGAACTGAATGATCCCATGAGGAGGCACCCAGACTGAAGCTACCAGGGTGCAAAACAAGAGGATCACCTGTACCCAGCCATGTAGGAGGCAAATAATACATTGAATAACAGTAGCACAGACAACTGATCTTTGTCTACTGCCAAGACAAGCACTTCTACTAATGGGATCAATGCAGTCTTCCATACCTAATAAGGCTTATGCTCAGTTTGATGAAGGTGAAGACAGAAATTCCTGAAAAGTCTGATTTTAATAGCTGTGTTCAACCAGAACTCCATTTTGCTTCATGGAGTGCAAAAGGCTTAGAGCATAAGACAGGACATTAGGAGGAATTCTTTGCATCACTTTGCATGGCATATGGCAGACCACTGCCTCAGTTCTCCTGACTTCATAGTGTTGCTTTCTTTCCCCAAGAAAGAGTTGTCTGACTGAATTCAGAAGCATGAATGAGGTTCTCATATGCCACAATGCTTAAAGCCAGAGCAATGCCTATAAATATGTAAATGAGAGTTTTGCTTTATCCTGGGAAGGGCTGGAACTTTCCTCAGGAGACTTTCTCTGACTTCAGGACTGGTTTCAGTAAGTACCGTTGGCAATGTAAAATGGAAGTGCATGAATAAATGAATTGGAAGATGTACATGCAGCTCCTGCCACTCCCCAAATACCTTTCCAAGCTCTGAATGCAACACAGATTTTAATCATGGAGGAACAGATGATTGATGGATGATTAATAGCTAATTTGCGAGATTCATTTAACTTCATTTTTACTTATACACCGTATGTGGAATTAGTTAAGGCTTGTACAGGAAAGGAAGTGATGAGCCATTGTTCCCATTAAATTATAATGACAGCCTTCCTCATCACTGTATATTTATTATGTAAGAAAAGGATATGTCTAGTAAAAATCTGTATAGGTTAATAACACCTTCATAATATAGTCCCTCTTTTCTATTGACTTGAATAGCCCTCCTACTGACTTTTACTGGATTATTAGAGTTAATTACATCAATTGCAATATAATTGATTCTTAAATACCATGTAGGAACCTCATACAATTATGGAAAAACAAAAGTCATCTAGACATCTCTGATCAGAAAAGATTTGGAATTCCTGCACATTTAATTCCTGATAATCACCAGTCAGTTTGGACATTAAGATTGCAGGGTTTCTTGTTTTCTTTCTGTTAGGTTTTGACAGAATTGATAGTTTTACAACATTTAACTCAGTGTGCATGGAAATATAAGATTAAAGAGATGAATGTAATTTACTAAAATCATTACTTCATGTCCTAAAAGTGAAATGTATTACCTGCCTGTCTATATTAAAATACAACTTATGCTCACACATGCATGCTCAAGAGAGAAAAAAAAACAAACCAGAAATATGTATTTATCATTCAAAGTTGGAGTCCTTTATCCACAGGTGCAAGCATTCCTACAGATCTTGCTTGCTAAAGTCACCAAGGGCCTTCAATGTAATGACATGAAGCAGAGCTGAATTCCCATCTCCAGAGGGTAGAAGATCTATGCGTTATTTCACTGAGTAACTTTGGCATAAAAATGGTTTCTAAAGGATAGTCCTGTATTCCAAATAAAGATTACAGACAATTCAGAAGAAGGTGATTTAAGATAAACCCTCAGAGGGCATGCTACAACATTATTAAGCAGCAGTTCAACTTTAAAGCCAGTCAGACACAACATTTTTTTTGTGAGTCTGTTCTTGGTCAGAGTCCCCTGTGGCACCAGGATAGGAGATGTCAGTAATTTTTATATTTTTTTTAGCTGGCTTTGTTATGGTTCTCCAGTGGCCTTCTAGGAGCCATGCAGCAATCTTGTGACAGTGAATTTGCGCTGTTTGTGTCTAGATTGTGCAGCTAAAGTCTTCATAAGGTAAATTCAACAATCTTTATGCCACTCCATTAAATTTGCTCAAGTCAATTCCATTGGTGTGGAGATATCACTTCAAAGACTTAGAAGTTCCAGGTATGTGAAATAATAATTTCTGTTTCAGGTATTATTTTTATTATTATTAATATTTTTTCTTTACAGCTTAATGCACACACTTAACAGCACTGCAGCCGCCTATCAAAGGCTTCCCTGAGGAAAAATTAAGCACTCAGAGCAATAAATTATGGAAAGACTACGTCTAAGGGCACCATCCACCTTGTTCTCACACCCGCTTTAAGTGTTAAATAAATCATAACATCCTGTTCATCGTGCCGTCAGTAGGGGTTAAATAGGTCACTGTAAATGAGCTCCAAATCATAGGACATAGCTGGCTTCCAAGTTTTTTGTTTCCAAGGAGAAACAGCTCCATGCCTTTTGATAGTTTGGGTCTTTAAGGAAAGCCTTTTTTTCCATTCCAACTACTTCCTGTTAACTTGGAAATGAGAGGAAATGAACATTAAGCAGAAGGATGGGCGCATCCTTTTCCAGTCGTGTGCCTAATTTGTCAGGTGCAATATTGGCATCTGGAGGCTTGTTTTGGCTCCTATTATATCTTTTCTGGGGAAATATCAGAATACTTGTAACTAACGACATAGGACTTCAAAGCATTTTTGTTATAGGGTGGAAGAATAAAGACTGCCGTCAATAGAAAATGCAGAATTGAATGGTCCAGTTTGTTTGCTGACTGTAATGGCTATAAATGACAATCAGTTAAAAAAAAAAAGAGAGAAAAAATATGTGACGTTTCATTTTAAACCTAGCTGTGACCATTAAGCAAGTATACGTTGTAAAACTAGAACATGCATTGAACATGCATTGAACATGTTCTATGTACTTCTGCATCTTCATGTAAAATACTCCATTGCTGAGGACTTGTTGGCATATATCCGAGTTGCAGTAGGAGGCATAAGTGTTTTGTTGTAAAACTATTTATGGCCTTTGAGTTACAGAGATGGCAAAGCTGTTGTAAAGGGGCTCTGGATCTTAGATCAAAATCTGCAAACTTAAGGAACCAGGTCCTGCATGGTGTCTTTACTTCATGAAAATCACATCAGTTATACTTTCTCCTGTGAGACCTTTCTTGGATTAAGGAACTTTCCAAGATAAGTAAGAGTGCCCATGTTTGGCCAGTATATTAGTGATGCATCTCTTTGGCTGAATCTGTAGGAAAAAATGAGACTGCAGGAGAACTGAAGTATTCCCCAGTAGTGTTCTGAACTGTCAACTGACTAGGATTGGTTTGGATTTTTAGAATTAATTAATATTTTGGACCAAAGTGACCGTTCATGTGCTACTTTTTTCAGTCATAAATTAGAATTAATTAGCGTTTGGAGGTGGGAGAAGGGGAGACAGTGTAGCTAATCATTATTTCATTCAGGTAAACCACAGTGAATCAAGCCATGAGTGATATATACAGATCTGCAACTGTTCTGAGAGCAAATCCATTCAGATCAGTGAAATGAGATAGGAAATCCAGCTGCTGTACAGATGTTGGGTGGAATTTTCCAGGGAAAAGCAGTTATGCCAGTTTTTATCCCTGATTCTGCATTCCTTGCTCAGGAGGAGGTCTCTCTTGATGGAGGGAAGGTTACCACAGAGCAAACAAAGCCCATGCTGAGGAAACATCAGTGGTTTTGGGATTCACTGACCCCTTTCTCCCAGGTTAGTTCAATCTGTACCTGGGTGAGATGAAAGTCTTGAAGTCAAGCATCCAGTTAGCCCTCCCCTGTGAGCGGGAAATATCCTGCACCTCATTTCTGCTGTCCTGGATTTACAAGCAGTCTCAGTTTGACTATAGAAGATGTCTGTGTGTTTTGGAGTGACTATTTCTTTCTGCGCCTGAGCATTGCAAGGTGATTGTTGACTTGAAGGGCACTGTCTTTTACAGCCATCGATGATTTCTTTTTTATGCTTCTCTGACATACCCAGGGCATTATACTGGTAGAGGAGACCCAAGAGTGACTTGATGGCAGTTCAGTCTTGGTTCTCAGGGTACTTCACCACCTTTTCTTTTGTCAAAGCCAGGGGTTCTTGGCCTTCATCTTCTTAAGAGTGTGTTGACTGACCTTCCGTCCAAATACCATTAAGCTGAGGCTTCTTTGCCACAGAATCAGAGAATAGTTTGTGTTGAAAGGGACCTTTAATGGTCATCTAGTCCAATCCCCCTGCAATGAGCAGGGACATCTTCAACTAGATCAGGCTGCTCAAAGCCCTGTCCAACCTGACCTGAAATGTTTCTAGGGATGGGGCATCTATCACCTTTCTGGACAACCTGTTCCAGTGTTTCACCACACTCAATGTAAAAAATTTCTTCCTTATATCTACTCTGGATCTACCTGCTTATAGTTTATAACCATGTCCCCTTGACCTGTCACTGCAAGACCAGCTAAAATGTCTGCCTCCTTCTTTCTTACAAGCCCCCTTTTAGTACTGAAAGGCCACAGTAAGGTCTCTCTGGACCCTTCTCTTCTCCAGGCTGAATAACCCTGCCTCTCTCAGCCTCTCCTCTTAGGATAGGTGTTCCCGCCCTCTGATCATTTGGTCTAGGGAAAGAAATATTCTGTGGGTACACATACAACAGCAGTAACACTAATTGTGTGATGGTTTTAGTGCAAGAGCTCTACAGCAAAGACAGTTTGGTTTAAACTATTCATCAGCCATATAAATTCAGTCCAAGGATTTTGCACTAAAGTGGCTGAGGATCACTCATGTGATGTGTCCTGCTGACTCAGTGGCAAGGGTGGAGCATCTTTAGCTACAGCAGAGGAACAAAAGCGGTGGGAAGCAAAAAATTAAATGAGTTTAATAATCCTTTAGTCTCACTCCCAGAGACATTTCTATTGACTGGGGCCTAATTTATGGTAAACTGCAAAACTAGAAAAATCCAGTTACCGAGAAGTGGAACAGGCTGCCCAGGGAAGTGTTTTGAGTCACCATCCCTGGAGGTATTTAAAAGATGTGTAGATATGACACTTATGAATGTGGTTTAGTGGTGGACTTAGCAGTGTTAGGTTTACGGTGGGGCTCGATGGTCTTGAAGGTCTTGTCCAACCTAAATGATTCTATGATTTTCCTCTAGCATTGTTGCCTAGTCTCCATTATCCCACAGACACCAGGAAAGATTAATGCTGTGAGAGACCTGAGTGACCTCTCCACCTCCACAGATGACCATTATACTGATAATTCCCAAACCAGTTTGAGGTATGTACACTGCCACCATAGAATGACACACCATGATCTAGGTGATTAACTTTCCTGATTTGTAATTTTTGAGCTTAATTATGTCACCCTCTGCAAACCCAGATGCTGTGAATTTTAAGGAATGGGTAGCTTGTCTTCCTTGTGGACAGGTGAAAGAGCCTTACAGGGAGAACATAGCCTTCCTCTGGTGACATGTTCCACTTTGCACTCATCTCTCAAAGAGACACAACTTCTCCCTTTGGTACATCTCCTGGCTTATCCTTTCCCATTGTGTCAATTATTGCATTTCTCTGCAGCTCCAAGGAGTACAAATAAATAAAACAAATAAACTGGGGAGAGGGGGCAATCCTTGACAGCTATAGCAAATCAACTACTTAGATTCCTCATGTCTGTGAGTTCAGCTGCGTTTGGTGTGCTCCTGACATGACACTTGCACAGCCTAGTAGCTGTGCTAGTAGCATTCAGCACTTCCTTTTCTTTTGTTTTAGAGAATTACAGAACATGTCGTCTGCTGGTGCAAATATAGCCAGTTGCTCTCCACACTGATATCTTTTGTACCGTATGTATAGCTTTGATAAGGAGCACATGTGTCTGCTTCCCGACTATACAGTGTTTCCACTCTGATCTCAGGAGTGTAGCTGAATCAATATATCCTTTGTGATGTGCAGATGGAAATAATCTCCAGAAAGATGCATTTCTGAGCTTTGCCCAGTATGTATTTATTTGAGAGGTACAGCTGGTTTGTGGAAAGGTACAATCCAAAACCATATGAAAGCACACTGCTAACCCTGCTCAGGCAGCTTTACATTGCTCTTGTGCCGCCCCCCCCATGCCTATCAGTAGGGCCTCTGGGAGACTCCTTTGATGTGAAGAGAATGGCCAGGCAGGGTGTTGCATGGCCTCCGAGGTGTAGTAAGAGAGGCAGCCTGCCTTTAGAGCCCCATGGGCTCTGCTGCTAGCTGCTAAACTCACTGTACCTCAGGACCTTGCTAGCTGCCTCAGTATCAGGTTGCCACAAGGTGCTCTTCAGTCCGGCCCCCTAAACCCTCAGGTATAGACAGGGGCCATATTCATCCTAGAATGACCTAGGTAAGGCTTAGTGATGCAATTCTGTCTACTAATGCCAGTTAATGGACCTAAATCCAAATTCCAGATCGGTAACTGGGTGCAAGTCTAAATGTCCATGACTGCTTGGAGTGATACCTGGATTCAGGTTCAGTGTCTAAAGGTCTCTGACAGACTCTAAACTTCCCACCCTATGATGGAAGACAATTATCTTTCTGATAGTTTTGCCCAGCTCAAGCCCTCTGGATGCTAAATGAGTGGCATACATTTAGTAACCTCACATCAGCAATGTAAAACCACTTTTGTTTCCTCAAAGGCTTGCACTATAAAAAATGACATGATGCTTGGAATCAGAATATGTGAGGATATGGCACATCAGTCACACCTGTAAAAACACAGGTTCAATATTAATACAGATATCATTAATGGCATGCTACTAATAAAATATTGTATGGATGAGATTCAACCAACCAAGGAAGAGAGACAGGCATTTTTTTGGTGGGATTCATCTCGGCTGTTAGGATGAGGTGAATGGTGCCCCATTTTCCCTCCATGGATTATGCAGCAAACCCAGGTCAGGGAGTGCTGTACTTGAGGAATGTTATGGTGGCTGCAGGGGAGTGGTTGGGTGGTTACAGGTACCTTGACCTGTCAGCCCCCTCTGCGGGGAGGATAGCACTGGACTGACAAACTGCACAGTGGATGTGGGAGCTATGGCTGTTTGTTAGGAAAACTCATGTCCGTTTCAACAGATTTATTCACAGATGTTTTGAAATGTAGTTCCCTTACACAAGTCAGGCTGTGAACACCTGAGTTTTGGTTCCTCCCAGAACAGTTTCACAAGGAACTTGTGCTTTCTTTCCTGGAGTGGACATTTTTCATAGGGAAACACCCATATAATTTTACAGCCCAAACCCCTCATTCCTATACATACTCAGATGTTCAAGCAGATAGTTCTCTGTGAATAAAAGTTGTTGTGATTTTAACTCAACTTAGATACTGGAAGCAACCCTGGAAAGCTCATTTCTACTTGATGAATTTGGACAAATAATTCTGGAATAGACTTTTCTGTTTCATGCTGTTCTGATCACCATCTTCATGTTATTAAAGGCTAATTTTAAATTGAATCACAAATAACTTCTACGTAGAAGAGCCTATTGCCATGTGCTGTAGTTAGCTGGGAGCTGCTCCTCCTCCCTCCCCTCAGCAGTAAGGTGAGGCAGGGAGGCCCAGTGCCACCATTTCCCTCCCAGGAAGGGCAGTGCAGGCCACTGAGAGCCTTGAGGCTGCTGTTTTGTGTCATGATGGGGGTCTTTGAGGCTGTACTCTCCCCTCCACATCATACTTGTGTTGTTATGAATGTAGCTACAACAATTTTAATTGTAGGAACCCTCGAATATCCACTGCAGGCCTTATGGGGAGTGTCTTTTGCTATGTGAAGAGCTCCTTGGTCCCCTGAGAGGAAGAGCATGCATGACAGGAGGGACCCTGCCCCCCCTGCAGCACCACGTATCTCCAGCCAGGATGGTCCCCATTGCACAGGAAAGCACGCTGTGGTGTGGCACAGTTATGTGGGCTTTCCTAAGGTCAGGCAGCATCAGGGCTCTGTCATCCCTTCACAGCTCTGCTGTTTGTAATATGTATTATCAACATTGTGATAATGCTTGAAAATGGCTGCTTCTTTCTGAATAAAAGGAAAGTTGCTGCTCATATCTCAAGGATAAAAGCCTGTCTGGCTGGAAACCAGTGCAGGGTGCTGAAAAAGGGGAGAACAGCTGAGCCAGGCATGGTGCTCTGTGTCCCTGGAGAGCAGCGCTTTGGTTCCCCAGAGCAGAGGCTGCTGCTGCTTTGGCTCTGAGAGGAACCTCCCCTTCCCTTTGCCATCACAAGCAGTGGTGAAAAACCTGACCCACTCTCCAGCATGGGACCACCTAGGCTGGACAAATGCTACAGAGCCTGATCCTGTCTGAACCATGATGATAACCAGCCATATGTCTTGTTTTCACAACCTTACTATTGATTTGTTGGTTCTGCCGCCTCTACTGGTCCAACACCCCAAGTCTTCTTCCTTCGTCTGCATTTTTTTGGCCTTCCTGAAACTTGTGATCCTATTCTCTGCATATTACATGTGATACAGCAGCAGGAGGTTTTTCAGGAGGTCTTCGAAATGTTTTAGGATGTGGGCAGTGGAGTGATGCTGTTGCAGGACAGCCTGGGTGGAAAGGTACCTGCTATAACTTGTGTGTCTGACCCAGAAGAGGTGAGAAACACAGCAAATACTCTCTGTTTTCTTGGTGAAAAGAGACAGTGTGAAACAGTGATATTTTTGTTCTGTTGCCAACATGTGAGTTTTGCAAAATATGGAGCCTGCCCTCTGAATGCTTTTCAGTGTCCTTCAAGATATCACTTCAGTGAGCTCACCCCACAGGACCATGTCCTCACTGGAACTGTTCAACCATGCATACACACTCCCCCAGCACAAATAAAAAAATCCTTCCTTTTTACAGATTCACAGAGCCTCACAAAAACCTATGGGGATATCTGGTTTTGCATGCAAATATTTACCAAGTAAAAATGGATACTTTTCCACAGCTCCTAGTCCTAGGCTGCTTCTGTGGAGAAACTGCCAACTGTACATGCACGCTGGTTTGGCACTGGGACAGCACATTCCCTAGAGAGTAGAGCGAAACCACAAACTCCTTTTGCTTGAGAACCTCTTTCCACAGAGCAGGTGAAAGCATGCTGAACTCACCCTTGCCTCCTAGCCTGGCTGTTTTCTAAATGTCATTTGAAAGTCTCGCCCCCTCTTCCCTCCTCCCCCTGTCCCCAGTTTTATCCCTCTTTCAGGAGGCAGCCATCAGCAACAAAACCACAATGCGGGGCTTGGCTGGCTGCGTGCATTCAGCAGCTGCTCTGTTCCAAGTTCTGGGCAAGCCACAGCTATCCAGATTCCCACTTGTCCTATGTCTTCTGCCTCAGTTGCAGTACAGCATCTTGAGCTAGAAGGACCACTAATTGACCAGCTTGGACGAGTTGCCAGCACTGCAGTACAGTCAGCCTGCTGTCCCCAGTTGTCTGTGCCTTCCCCCCCTTTGCTATACTTCCAGCCCTTCCTGATCCAAAGCTTGTGACACCTTCCAATTCCTCCTTGCATTCAAGACTCTAATTCGGCATGTGGTATGCTGTGCTTTTCCAGCAGGCTGCTTTTTGTCATTATCTCTCCACCCAAGTGAATGTTCAGGATGGGTATGTTCTTCAATTATTATTGCAGAGAAGTAAAATGTAAGCAATAAACACTAAAGCCAGATTTTTCCAACACAAAACATCAAGCAAAATCTCACAAGAATTTTTCTAAAAGAGTTACAGGCCTGGAAATAAAAAGACAATTCTGTGTCTTAAAATATGAAGTGATGTTTTCTTACAGGATAAGAATGTGATTTAAGTTTTCTTTAGCCCATTTCTTCACTGTGTTTTGCTGACATGATTGTTCAAAGAAATTGTGCTTTTGGAAGGAAAAGGTTAAAGTTTGCTACTGATATTCATCAGGAGATGGATATTTAATCTTTAATCTCTTGTTCTAGGCCCCTACTTCGGATCAACTCATTATCCCGAATAAACGATGTGTCATTCCCATTATTTATGTTTCACTGCAGCCAAAGTATCTGGACCTCGTTTTGGTAAGCACCATTCATTTCGACCCATTCAGTATTAATCTCCCTTCTAACATCTTTCCTGTCCTATGTGCTGTCCCCTATTTGCTTTTATGTTTTCCGCAGAGTGTTTATAAAAGGATAATCTTTTACAAAGCAGACAGAATTTTTGTGTATAAACTGCTCTGTTTGAATGCCTCATTGATATACCATCTAAACTGAAGTGTTCAGCAAGATTAGTGCATCCACTGAGCCACTGAACTGGGTAAAAATATGGGAACTGCTCCTTTCTTTATAGCGAGAGAGGGTAGCTAATGATGCCATCTTCTTTTAAATAGGATACTTTTAGCAGATGGACTCTGAGAATATGAATGCATTCCACAAATAAAAAATAATCAACAAAGGAGGTGGTTTATTGTGACAAATAAAAGGAGAAAAAGGCACAAAATGTATAGATTATGTTAAGACCGTGAGCCAGCTTCCATCTTAGTGAAACTGGTGTAAATGCAGAATAATTCAGTCAAAATGATATGAAATAGTGCTTTTTTACATCATTGTTGCTCACATCAGGATCTGATCTCTTTGTATCGTAATTGCTGGTGACTTCAGCTAGGATAGGGACTTGCAACGCCTTGAAATGCAAATGATACATTTTTCTCTTTCTTATGCTGATATAAATTTCCAGTGAGAATGTTTTGAGCATGATCCCCTCCTTTTTTGCATGAAATAAATAAATAAGAACTGCTTGGCACACATAATGTACACTTATTTCGTCTGTCTCCTTTGCAATGTGTATCTGGTGAGATCGGGTGCCACTGACACACCCTCTGAAATGCCACACTTTATGTTAGAAGAAGACAGTATGCAAGTGATTCCGTGCCCATATTCCCACATTTAGATGGGAAAAAATCCCAAACAGACATGTGGTAGTATCATTTGAATGGCATAGATTCTTAAATACATTTGTCACTTTGTACACTTGCCAGCTCTTCTTTGAAGATATAAACCACCAAAACACTCCAAATTTTATCCATCATGACTCCGTCAACATGTAGCACTGTTTAGTATGTTATTTTAGTTAAATTGCACTATTGTTGTCCATCTATTATGACATAAACTAGGATTGGTGCCCTTGCATTAAAATGAAATGAAAACCGTAAGAAAGAGTGGGGAAAAAGAAAACATTGAGAAAGTCATGCCATTCATTTAACACTGAAGGAATGTGAAGAGGAATATTAGAGAGGCAGGAAGCCCAAAAGGTGTCAGGTGCCCCTAGTTCCAGCTTTAAAAGGGATCACTCATGTATTTACAAGGGGCTGTGTGCTGGGCATAGTACAGTACCACCTTTCAGGACTGTGCACAGAGAGGGATTGGACCCTCTGGATGGCTCCCCTTGTCATTTTTAATTCACCTCCCCCACTGATATGACCAAGAGCTGACTTCTAGTAAGAAAACACTGTCCATGTCTATTTCTGGAGTCTGTCAATACAACTGCAAGGTTAGTGAGACCAGTCTGTTGGCTGGGGACAGAGGTAACTCAGCTTACTGAATTGTCATTTCTCTCTAGAGATAGTCCACGTAATTTAGTACTCAGAAGTGATCTTAGGGAAATAATTGCCTGTTCAGTCCTAAGAAGACTGGTAATAAGAAAATGAGTCTGTCACTTTCTGGCTACCATTTGCTGAGGTTAAAATCTTTCTATTATAGCTAGTATGTAGTGACCTGTGCCTAGTGGGTGGGTTGTCTCAACACAGGAGAGAAAAAAATCATCACCATATTTGACACAAATTGGCCTGCTTACTGGAAGGGATCAACATTACACTGGTCTGGAGAAAGCTACTCTTTCAGTGTCGGTGCTCTCCAGACCTCTGAATTCAGTTGTCAGATCCTTTGCAGGAAAGAGTGTGGTTCCCACTGTGCTTCTGGGGTCCAGGCATCTGATGGTGTAAAATGGAACAGAAGTACAAACAGACCCCTGACAATTTCTGGGTCTTCACCAGTTGAGGCATGACCTAAACAGTAAATAAGTCAAACAGGTTTTTTTTCCAAAAGTGATCATACATGACCTTCCTGGCCTAAATGTTTTACTGAAAGAGCAGTGCTTTTAAGTGTAAAACATTTCCTAACACTTTTTTTTTTTTTTTTTTATGTGTGTGTGTGATGAACCACAAGGTTCCTGGAAATCCTACAGGAAAGAACATTTTTGTAGGCATCAAAGTCATTGCACAGGTGATACAGAGGTAACATGTGCCAAGGCAAAGTGTCCATGGCTCTGGAATGTGTCAGTCTTGCTGTACATGTGCAGGTCAACTGCACAGTGTGTTGCATTAGCTAAAATGCAGGATGTGGCAGCCCTGTCACTTCTGGAGTCATCACATTGGCAGGTCTTATTCAGACAGATTTTTCCCAAGCACTAAATTCAAGTCAGTAAAGACCCAATGGAACAACCTTTGGAAAATCTCAATAGACCTACTTTCATAAAGACAGGTAAAGAAAAAGTCAAGAAAGTAATAATAAAACTCCCTAGGCTGTCATGCACAGTGTCCAAGCAGATTTATATATGTAGGAAATCAGAACGGGCTGGTAATAACTGTGTAAAAAGGAGACCAAATAGACATACACTGGAGATGAGAGATGATATACAATATGATATGATTGATATGATATTTTACAATGCACTTCTTTTGCAGTAAACAGTGGACATGCCTCTGATGTGTGGAGGTCGTCCTTGTCAGAATAGTCTTTGCCATAATGAAAGGATCATGTCCAGCACCAAGATATTTTGGTGGTGTACCTGTATCCTTCCTGCATCTCTCTCACCAATTAAACACTTCCATGCTGTAAGTCAGAAGAATGAATGACTGATGTGGATGGGCATGGAGGACTGGTTATGACTACGTAAGGAGGTGGGATGTCCATGTGGAAGCTGCATGCCACCCTCCTTTTCGTAATGTATGATTGTGGATAGCAAAAGACAAACCTGGCCTCCACTAATGGAGATTACTGAAAGTGCTCATTGCTCCTCATCTGGAAATACACTCACATAAATGCTAAGCAATGCTTTGATTTGATCCTGACCTGTACTGGCATTCCTGGAGCTACTGCTGTTGAGTTGTATTGATACTCACAACAAGGCAGTTCCCACATCGCTCTTTCCACACATCTAGTGTTAAATATTCAAAGGTGTAGGCAATATAAGGGGGAAAGGGAAGTAAGAATGCTGGAGTGACAGTGGATTGGTAAAGAATCAGGCTACACCATCTCCTCTGAGGCATGAAATCTGTCAGAAGATAGGGTATTTTTAGGAGCTGACTGTAGACACTGAAGCAGTATATATTGTTGGTATAAGGGCACGGAGATCGAGGCACTAACATTATTAATACCATGTCTCAACAAAAGGGATTTCCTACATTTATATTGCTTAGAAAGAGCCTTCCATAAATTTGATGTGAGTACTTGGCAAATAAAGCAACCATCACATACCAATAAAAATATGTTTGTGATACCTGCAATATACACCTAAAGAACCAGAGAACATTAATATTCCAGAAGGACTCTTCAGGTACCCATAAAAATTGAATGTTACAGAGACTCTGTCAAGGTTGAGAGGTTCAAACCTTAACCTGACATAAAACTTGCATTGTAAAATTTCTTTCTTATTGTGAAAAATCAGGATTTTACACTAACAGCATGGTTGAAGTGAGTGCTGACCAACCAGGTGGCTCCAGCATGCCTGGGTTGCATTTGCTCTGTCAAGCACACGTAGGAATCCTTTCCATATGGATCCATCCAGGTTTTTGGCAGTTAGGGGCCAAGTCCCTCTGTCTCCCAGCACCTGGGGCAGCCTTTCTTTGTATGCTCGAGGTGATGCAAGGTGTTGCTGTGCACCCAGGGAAATCTCTTTAAATAGTACTTCTCTTAGGACACCATTTTTAGCTCCCTGGGCAAGGTGGTTCCATTTGAGGGTCCAAGGGCTAATGAGCGCAACTCCTTTTAGGGATAACCAGAGTGGAGAGGCTGCTTTAGCTTCTACATCCCCTTTTCTCTGCTTCCACTCAGTCCCTCCTCTAGAAATGAAAAGAAATAAAGCTCTTCTGGGAGTCCTGCCTTGGATAACCATCCCTGACCACTTCACTTTGAGAGAATAATTGGGAATGTTTCCTACAATGCTGTCTGAGCACACAGAAATGCCAGAGTGATAGACACAGCTTAAATCCCTAGACTGCCAGACAGATAAAGATGGTCTGTCCCAAAATCTGCCTATCCCTTGTATTGTCATGTCAAAATGAAGCAGAAACCTTTCACACATCATCACTTCTGTTAGCTTAAGTCCAGGTCCTTGCACCCTTAGTGATGGTTAGTAATTCCTTACTGAACAAGGAGTGATACTGACTTCTCCAGGACAGTTCCTGGAAGAAGAATTGATTTAAACCTACAACTGCAATCTAAGTATCAAAGCTGCAACAATTCCTCAGCTACATTTAAGGCAGGGGTACACTGTATTTTTAATTAATTTAGGAATCAAATTCAGTAAAAGAAATTTGTACTTCTTACCTAGTTGTCTCTTCTTACAGCTATTAGTACTTTGAGAGCTCAGATAAATAAATATGAATGCACTAATAGCTCTTTTTATTGCCTTCACCAAAGAATCCTGTTAGGGCCGGGAGGCAGGTTTTAAATCCAGAACAGACAGTTGTAATCGTGCTGCCTTATGTACATAGCCCAGGCCACTCATTTTGCACCCACCATTTCACTTCATGGTATCATTTCACTTATGGGGACATTTGAATACATCCCTACACAAAATGTTTTGCCAAGTGAGGTTTTTTGGACCTCATTTGGAAAGCCCCCAAAGATCTGGCTTTCGGGTTTCTTCTGCGTTCAGAAAAAAATTTCTGATGAAAGCTAAATCAGTTAACACCAAATTGGGTTGATAGGGGGGTCCTTGTCTTCTCAGCTAACGGTATGAAACCAGATAAAGGGGTTGATTTGACAGCTGAATAGATTTCCAAAGAGGGGTCATTTTCTCCCATGACCAAATAATATGATAGAGATATGCAAGGGTATGTGTGTGCCTTTCAACAGCAGGCAGAGTCCAAGAGCTTACTTATCTCTAAACAGCTTCTCTGGTGTCTAAAATAAAGAATGCAGAGTTTCTGAACAATCAGAGAGCAGACACTTTCTCTGTTTTGCTGCCTTGAGTGACCAACCACACCAGGAGAACTTGAGGGCTCATTCTCAGTAGTGCTGTGTGTTTTCATTAGGAACCAAAACACTGCAGCTTTCAGAAAATCTTCAGCACCATGAAAGATTGAGCCTTCACAGTTTGACAGTGTGATTTTTGTAGTGCCTTCACACAATATTCCACTGACCACCTCACAATGAATTTATTCCACAGTTATTGAAATATCTTGATGAACTGTTGTCCTTCTGGAGTTGTCATTGTCTTTGTGGAAGTCTACGGGAGAAAGAAATTGCATGATCAATCTCAGGGACAACTTTTGGCTCCTTTCCACCAGCTGATGGGGGGAAAAGTCCCTGTTTTTTCCAGGCAGTTAGTTTGTTTTTAAAGGACCTGATGACTATGATTTATTTACTATTTCAATTTTTTATGGCAATGTTGTCATTGTCTCTACTTTTTTTTTTTTTACTTCAGCGGCTGCAAATACAGAAGAAGGGTTCTTGGACTGTATTTTTGTCATGGTGATCTCCATTTTCTCTTGGTTTTGCTTCCCCTTCTTCTCCATGTCCTTTTTGGCAGACAAGTTTTTGCACGTTGCACATCACCTGACCACCAATGGTGGCTTAAGATCTGGATGTGGAAGCTGTGAGTGTACTGAGGTTGAATTTCTTGGAATTTATTTATTTTATTTTTTTTTTGAATTAAATACAGTATCATTCACTGAGGGAGAGGGAGGTGGAAGGCAGTTGATTAGTAACGGGATACAAAGTTGTTTACCTCTAAATTGTCAGTGTTAACAACTGACAGCTATCTGCATCTGAAGGCTGCTGGGCTGTATGAAACAACCTTGTGGTTTCTGTCCAGCTTCTTGTGAAAAGCAGCATCACCCCTCTGTTAAGTACCACTGTTTTCATTCCCTCACACAAGTTCAATAAAAAGACAGATGGGTGCTTTTATGACCCAGCTTTTGGGAGATCGTGAGAGATCTGCCATCAGTTTCAGTGTCTCTGGATCATGCCTGATGAGACAAGGAGCCTGAATTTCCCAAGATCCAAGGAGGAACCTCTAGACTCAGGGACAGTGTGTGACACAAAATATTACACTGCTCCTATCTGTATTCTGGGTCACAATCTCAGTGGTTTCTTAGTCTGGCTCTGGTGCTCAGTTTTAAACATGTTAATAGTTGATAGATACTACCATTTTCTAGTGGGTTACTCACTGTTAACAAAGTCCTGAATAGCTGGAGTGCCAAACATAACTAAATAGTCCATTCTCATAGAGACACATTTTAATACCCCTCAACAGCAAAACCATTTACAGAATTCCATGGACAAGAAACAGGAAGGTAGAACAAGAAATTTAACCTTCCTTTTTTATTGACTCAACTGTGTCTTCTTTAAAATGGTGTCACTTCTGATGCTTTACTTTGAAACCAAAGGCAGTGTTTTAACACAGCTTGCATAGTCTTTCTATGTGTTTTTATGCTGTGCCATTATAGGACTCCACTGTGATGGCTAACTCCTCTAGCTGAAATTGTTGACCTGCACACTGTTTAAAGAATACCTCATTTCTTCCACTAGCTTTAATCAGGAGCTTTTCTGCACACTACAAAGTTTTGCTACATCCCTATGTCTTTTGCAGAAATTAACTACTTAACATAGATTACCACCACTGACAGTGTGCAAGTTACTGAAGTAAATAACTAATATGAGGCTGAAATAATTGGCATTATTGTGCTCAACTGTATCACCAAATAGAATACAAAAGAGCTGAAACAATCTGGAATGACTGAAGTAGGTAAATGACACCCAGAATTAAGTAGGTGACAAGTGGGAGCCGGTTCTTTCTCTCTCAGTGGGTGGCTGTGTGATTTTCAACAAATGTGCAGCAGGTTTATATTGATGCTTTCTATGGTGTAAATGAAACCAGTGTGGCGTTGTCCAGCACCTAGTAAAGGAACTGGGGCCTTGACTCTGCAGGCAGAGCCCTGTTTCACAGTGAATTTTGCTTTCATTGTGACATTTTGAAGGTACTACATGGTAATGACACATTGCTCCAGTAATTTTTGTACAATGTCTCTATGAGCTCTCCCCATCTGTCATGACAGCATTAGTCTTGGCATCTCTGATGAAAGAATCAAAATTAAGAGAGAGAACAAAAAGTCAATTTCTAATGGGTTCCAAATACCCATATCTTACAAGCGTGAATTAAATATTGCTCTCATCTTGCAGCCTTCCAGCCATATTATACGGATAAAAACCTCAAAACTATTTAAAATTAAAAATCCTGTTAAAAGCTGAAATATATATAAAGTAAAATGATATTCAGCTGTTTAAACTAACCTGTTGATAGTCTGTCAGCTGTCATTTGATTTGCACTTCATTTGAATTAGTAAATAGTAAACCATAAGCATCATGATTTACAGTAATATAAAAGCTATTACAAAGGACCTTCATCATAAGCTTCTTTGTCATAAAGCTTTTATATCTTACTTTCAATCACTAAACACTGTTAAAAACATTTCCTAATACAATGCTGCCTGATGCAATAATTTCTTTTGCTTCAAAGACTAGCTATAGGGACATGACTTTGAGTCTTTAGAGACAAACTGCAAGTTTCTTCTTGCATAAATAGTATTAAAAAAAGTATTTTCACACTGGTGTCCTTTATCTTTTCTTGAGGCTACACACACACGCACACACCCACAGAGCTCAGGTTTACCCACAGCCATTAAAGTATCGTTATGCTTCCTCCTTTACTTTTAAATAACGCTGCAACAAACAACATCTAGTTCCTCAAATGCACCAGTTTGTTTGCTCTTATGAAAAGTTTCATGGACTTTATACTGACCTCATTTTCATATCACCTTTTAAAGATTGTTTCTCCTTCTCCCAGATGTCCTGCTTTTTACAGTTAATTATGCCATCTGGAGTTGCTGGATACCTAATGCTACTTCTTTTGTGGTTTCCTCACCCATGGTTTGTGAATAGTCTCCCTGGATCTTGACTATCCTGTCTAGTCATGGAAGTGTCACTGTGGCTCACAGGAGATGTGATCCCCTTGTCTGGTTTTTGCAGCACTCCTCAAGTGCCCACAGACAGGGATGCAAGGAGAGAACTAGGGCGTACCCAGGCACCACACAATTCCCCAGAGCACACCAATAGCACACCAGGGTGGCTAACACGTGTCCCAGTAGACCACCTTGCACTGTCCACAGTGCCACTCCCTCACACTGAAGCTCAGCACTTCTGTGTCCTCCCCTCACCGCATCCCCAGACTGCAGGTAGCCTCCCAAGCCATCACCTCTGCTGTTCTCAGTGAGGAGGAACTTTATTCTTCCCCAGCAATTTTCTCCTTGAACTGATCTTGGACACAGTAGTTCCTCTAATGTCACCTGAGAACCAGAAGTAGCGTGCTGCTTGTTCCTTTGCACAGACTGGCCAATCCCTGGCAATCAGGGGCAGTTAAAAGTTCTTGAGGCCAGTGGGATGTACCACAGATATGATAGCTACAGGCAGAAGAGGTGAGTCCAGTGTTAGGTGCATTCTTGGGCTTAGATATAACTCTGAACTCCCAAAGGGATGTTTGTTTCTGGAGAATGACACAGCTTTCAGCTTACTGTTCACATGTGACAGTGGGACCCCACATGCAAACAATGCCTGCCACAAGTCTGCTCTCCAGGCCTTATTCAACAAGTCAGAGGACAGTGCACTTCATTATCTTGCTCAGGAAGGAATGACAGTCTTATTCCATGCTTTCTCCATGGCATCTGTAAAGACTGAGGGCAGGGATGAAAGGGGGTAGAAGGCCAAGAGCATGGAGTGGTATGCCAGCAGTGTGTCCTGACTGCAGTGTCTCTCCCATTAGAAGGCAGAGGAACAGTGGTATCAAAGCTCCCATCAGGGAGAAAGTTCTCTGAGCACCCATCCCAAAATTCCCTGGGAGAGGACAGCCCCATTTTTAAGCACTTGACAGAGAACCCCACAGGCTGCCCAACTGAGAAACCCCTTGGGGCCCAGCATGTACAGATGTTATTCACAGTCATGGGCTCACGAAGGCAACTTACACAGCCTAAATACTGTCTCTTAGCACCCACAGCCACAGGTGTGGGCTGGATCTGAAGCTGGAGTGGTTAAGGATGGACAGCAGAGGTGCCTGGCAAAGGAAGGCAGCTGCGTGACTTAAGACCATGGGACTACTTTTTCTTTTAAAATCTGAGGCAATGTACACTTTTAACAAAAAGAGAAGGTCCAGAACTTGGAAATGAGGCAAGAAAATTGCTAGCCGTCCCTTTTGTTCATTGTACAGACATTCATCCAAGGGCACTTTTTGCTTTTTAGGTGCCTTCAAGGCTGGGCTACAGTCTGGCCCGTGTTCTTTGTTTTTAATCTTTCCTGTGTTTTCTAGGTCATGGCTCATCGAGGGCCTTTAGGTGTCTTTAAGTTAAATGGTCTCAGCTTGACTTATGATGATAATGGGAAAGAGAGATGTCTTCTCAGAACTCTGAAACATAGCTGTGCCCAATGTGTGCTGATCCTGGTAAAAAGACCTGGCCCACATATAAATAAATTCTCTTACTTTTCATCTTCCAGTGGGGCAAGAAATGCCTGCTTATTGTGAGCTAGGTGAGATCAGTGCTATTTGCCTATACCGGGGAACACAGGAAAAAGTTTTACATTTGAGAACAGTTAAGGATGAGCAAAAGGTTTGGACTAGATGTCCTCCTGAAGTCCTCTCTGTCTTGAATCATCTTATGAACCTGTCTACATTTGATGGTACCGCAGATTGATACAAGTTTGGCAGAAACTGAAGAAAACAGTCCAAATCCTTTGGGATGCATTTTTGGTCTGGCAATGAAAGTACATGTGCTCCAGGGCTAGAACAACATCCTGCTTCAAGGTCATCTTGGTGGTCTTTTGCCTTCGAAAATTACCAGTGATTAGTTGATCATTCACTGATGGAGGGCACTGTAATTTCTCTAAGAGGAACTCATGCGCCCACAGTTACTGAGACATAAAGGACCTAGTTTTGGCCTCTAGGAATTTAGCCATGTGCTTAGTGCACTAGGTAGTGGCCAGGCTCCTGTATCATGGCATACTTCAGAACTGGGTGTTTTTTTTGTAGAACTAAGTGTAATTTTGGTGTGACAGTACCTAAAAGTACGTTGGTGAGCTGATACTGAGGAGCCCCTGACTGTCTTGCCTCTGGAGAGGTGAGTTCACTTCCGCTTGGTTTGTCTCTCCCCAAAGCCTCCTGCTTTTTTTCTTGTCCGTCATTGCAAGTCAGAGCATGTCACGTCACAGAACTGATATAGCTGGGTATGCTACTTCAGGGTTTCAGCAGATCCTGTATTAGGAATAGTTTGAAAAGCGTCTAGTGGCTTTGTCACATGATTTATCTGTAGTGTGAGACCAGCCGGCAAAAAGCCGTGAGCTCACATGTTTAGATGGCTTAGTTTGTGCACGCAGATAACGTGAATATCTGCTTGGCAGTGTTTCATAGCAACTGAACATTCCTGACGCTGCCTCTTTTCATCCTTCTGCTCCCCCTTCCTTAACAGCAGAATCAGCAGCTGTAACAACACATGGAGGACACTTGGCAGCTGCAAGACACAGATGCTGAGCTCTGTAATAAACTTCTCCTGTAGAAGAATCTGAGTGCTTTTGCTGGCTGCTTAAAAGTCCTTATTACTGTCTGACTCACTTGCTCAACAAGAGGTTACAGTGTGCTGATGGCTGTTGGTAATCACTCTTGGGGTTATAAAGGCCAATCTAATTGACCTGTTTAATCCTTTAGGATGCTGCCACAGCCTAGCTTTAATAATTTGTAAGTGAATGGCATGCTTTTGTGGTAGATATTCAAGAGTAAGGTATTGTGCAATGTTTTAGTGGCCCATTGTTTTTATATCTAGAGATAGGCAATAGGCCTGGTTTTGATCACAAGTCACAACAGTGCAAACCAGAAATAACTTCACTGTTGCTAAAGGGGTATAAACTGCTATAAAACAAATGTGAGTGAGGTCAGGGGCAAAGGAGAGCTTTAAATGAAGTCTGCATTGCCTGGTAAGGAAACGGCATATCTTTATTATCTCAGAAACCGGTGTTTGCTGGAATTGGCCTGTGATAAGGACTGATGGCAGCAGGCTGGTGTTAGGATGGTATGAAGGCTCATTTCAGAAAAGCCTTGCAGAAGTGTGTTTTAAGGAGGCTTTTGAATTTGCAGAGAATGGCCAACTTGGAAGCTTGTCCTGGAGTCTAAAGATCACTGGGAAAGAAATCAGAAACAGATGCTTGTGGAGATAAAAGCAGGAACTGTGCAGCAAGTCTGGTACATGACCAAGACAGAAAGGAGAAATACTAGAAAGAGGTGGTTGGAGGTGCAAGCAGGAGAAGAGCTCTAAACATGAGGACCCATAGCTTAATCTCAATGTATAATATGAAAGGAAGTGCTGAAGGAAAATGAGCAAAGAGTATAATGGTCAGTAGTAAGGGAATTTAAGGGAATTTTTTTCCAGGTTTTGGGCAAAAGTTCCTGCCATCTCTGTCTAAGGAAAATTGAAGTCATAACAATAGCAAAGATAAGGGATCAATGGGAGTGCGGAACAAAGAAGAGTGCAAAGTCAGGTGGACAGGATGGACCTCGTAGTTAGTGAAACAGGGCTAAAGGTGGCCAGCCTCAAGGGAAGTGCTGAGACAACAGTAGAGTGGGGCAGGCTCTCACACTTTTAATGGGAGAACATGGTGACTGGGGGCTCTCTGAAGTCCCATACATGAAGACATGTATCACAGCGAACAAACAAGAGGAACTGGAGATGAGGGTGCAGTTACCGGACTGTAGCCTCATTGGGGTGACAGAGATATGATAGGATAGCTCACATGATTGGAGTGCTGCCTTGGAAAGGCACAGGCTCTGTAGGAAGGACAGACTGTCATGGCAAGGAGGGGAAGTTGCCCTTTATGTGGGAGAGTAGTGAGGATGCATTGAGCTCTTCCTGGGCACGGGTGATGAACTGAGAGTTTATGGATTAGCAGGCAAACCAACATGGGCAACATGGTGATGGATGTCTGCTACAGACCATATGATCAATAAGTAGATGAGGCTTTCTTCAAACAACTGTAAGAAAACTGAAATTTACAGCCTTTGGTCCTCATGGTAGAATTGACTGCCTTGATATCTGCTGGAGGGGCAACACAGCAAGAGTACAAGAAATACAGGAGGTTTCTGGAGTATATTGATGGCAAGTTCCTGACACATGGAATTGAGGAGCTGATGAGGGGAGTAACTCTACTGGACTCAGACTGAAAAACAAGGAAGAACTGGTGTCCTGGGTTCAGTTTGGGTTAATTATCACAAACAGATGATGGCCCAATCAGCTGGGCGGGCTGCTGCTGGGAGGGGTCACATTTGGGATAAACAACCAAACCAACTAATGGGGTATTCAATACTGTATTGAGTCATGCCTCTATATAAGGTGAGGGCTGGCCTAGGCTGTGGCTGTCTATTTTCAGCTTGCAGCTTCAGTGTGGCCAGAGCAGGGAAAGTTGGAGTCTTGGATATGGGTAGGAGCTTTCCTGGCTTCTATTACTTCCTTTAAAGTTTATTTTGTTAGTACTGTTTTTTTCTTCTCTCTTTGTGTTGTTTTATTAAACTGTCTTTATCTCAAGCCCTGGGTTGGTTGGGTTGGTTTTTTTTTTGGGGGGGGTTGTGTTTGGTTTTTTTTGGTGTGTTTTGGGTTTTTTTGTGGTGTGGGGTTAGTTTGTTTGTTTGTTCCCCCTCCTCCCTCAAAATTTTTCTTCTCAACCTATAGAAGGGTATGTGTGGGAAGCAGGGGGTGAGCAACTGTGGTATTCAACTACCACCATGGTGTTAAACCACAACTGGTCAAATAAGCAAAGGCCAGAGCAGGCTTGGCTGTAATGACTGTATGATGATAGAGCTCAGGATCCTGAGGGAAGGGACCAACAACAAAAAAAAACAAACCACGATTGTAATCCTGGCCTTCAAGAAAGAAGAATTTGGCCTTTTTTGGGATGTGCTTCAAAAAAATCCTGTGCCATACAGCTTTAGAGAGATGAGAGATCTAGAAGAGCTGATTGATGTTCAAGGGTCACCTGTTCAAAATGGTCTGTCCTGATGTGCAGGAAGTCAGACAACGGTGGTGTGAGGTCTACAAGAATGAATTCTTGGTAAAACTCAGATGTGGAAAGGAAGCATAAAAGAGATGGAAGCAGGGAGCGATGACCTATGAGGAATATAAAGACACTATCCAAGAATGGAGGGTTGGGATTAAGAAAGCCAAAGTCTATCCAGAGTAGCATTTGGTGAGGGATGTGAAGAGGAAAAAAGAAAGGCTCCAGTTCTGGTTTCTCTAATACAAGGGGGATATAAACATATTGGAACAAGTCCAACAAACAGTTAAGAGATGTTTAAGAGACTGGAGCATCTATCATATACAGGAGACCCTGAGAGCTGGGACTGTTGAGCCTAGGGAGGACTGGGGAGAAACATATCAATGTGTATAAATATCTGATGAAGTAGAATAGAGAAGATAGAGACAGATGCTTCCCAGTGGTGCCCAGTAACAAGGAAAGCAACAATAGGCACATGCTGAAATGCAAGAAATTCCATTGAAAGGTAAGAAAAAAGCTTGTTTACTGTGAGGATTGTGAAACACTGGTCCAGGTTGCCTAGAAGGGTTTTGGAGTGTCTGTCTGTGGACATATTCAAAACATATCTGAACACAATCCTCGGCAACCTACTCTACCTGGCCATGTTTTGAGCAGGGATTGAAATAAGATGTCTCAAGAGGTCCCTTTCCACATCAGCAATTCTGTGATGCTTTGACTGTGCTACATACTAAAATTCATCTCAGGGTGGTGGTAGCTGATGGGGAAATACTTCCCAAAGGACACATCTCCATAGTATGTGAGATGCAGTTCTCAGGCAGGGAAGAGTTTTAAGAGTGGCTAAGGGCACCAGTATGGAATAAGCAGATGCTTCATCTCAGCCAATACTAGTGTCACCTTGGCAAGAAGCTACCACCTAATCTATGCCTGAGGAGAAGACTCTTGTTTTCACTTCAGTTAGTCCTGTTTCCTTCATAACACTGACATTCATATAAACATTTTTTAACTGGAAAAGGATGGTCCTATTTCTAGTTTGCACAGGAGATATTTTCCTGTGACCTTTTTGTGTCCTTGTAGTCTAGCATTTAAAGACAAACAGCTGTCCCAAACTTCAGTTGGAGGAGGAAAAGGAAGACACCATCAAGCACAAATGTCAGTAAGTGACCTTTTCCTCTCATTGTCCAGTTCATCTAGGATAACTTTTAGCCTTAGAAACAATTTGTTTCTAATCCCCTTACAAATGATATTACTAACTAGTATTGGATAATAGTATTTAAAAATTCTGTCTTAAAATTTGAGTCGTCTTCTTCCTGATATGCATTGAGAACTGATCTGTTTCTTTGGTGACTGCTTGGTAAGTGTTTTGAAAGATAGCTGTCAACACCAAATTTTATTTTATGTACCAATTGTTATCCTGTAATTTTGTGATATTCAAGGATTCTGGATCTAAATACACTACATCTAAAATTTGTATATTTTAAAAAAAGTCTATCATTCCTTCAAACAAACCACATCTTAGGAACAAGAAAATACTAACCTTCAAATAATAGGCTTTAAATACCTGTTTCAGCAGTGTTTTCATGCTGCTTTGCTTGCTTGAAAACATGTGAAGTATTTATTTTAAATTCATATTATCTCATTATTGCAGGTTTCCTTTACAACATGGCTCATTTCAAGCATTAAAAAAGCCTAATGATTTTTATCTGAGTTTTAGATTTTCCAGTAGTGATCAGTCACACAGTGCCAGTTAGAGATGATGTAGCAAACTGTTTTTGTTTTTTCTTTCATCACATTGGTAGTCCAGCAGGCAGAATGTGTTGTGACAATTGTCTCCAAAATGCAGAGATAAATGTGAAAAAGAGCCCAGGACTATTGTAATTGAACTATTGTGTTAGGAAGCTGAAGGTGACCATTGGGTACTTCTTACTCCCCCTTACATAATGAGTGACAGCTTTCCAATACAAGAACCTCCAGTCTTTTATTAAGTAGTTTCTGATTTGGCAAATACAGCCTGAGACACATTTTTCTCCATGTGAATACCCCCACTGAGGTATCAATGCCATCCACCAGCATTAAGGTGCTCACAGGAACAGGGTCAAAAGCTACAGCAGAGGGAAGTTTGGAAGGTCAGAGGATTTGCTCCTCAAAGTCAAGTGCTATGGCCATTGTACCTTTAATTGTTACTCTAGTGCATGCTTAAAACACTCCTCTGATAGCCCTGTTCTTTTCCCAGCTCAGGGATAACCCTGAGGGTTATATCTAAGCTGATGTGCCCAGGCCACGGCAGGATGCAGTGTCACAGTCACTCCTTGCTCAGGGAATGCTGGCTCTACAGTCCTGATGGGCACTTGGACTCCCTCTCCTTTTCTGCAGAGACCTGGGTGCAGCTTGTGGGGGGTACAAAGAGCTGATGGAAT
This sequence comes from Chloroceryle amazona, assembly GCA_027560015.1. Taxonomy (NCBI): domain Eukaryota; kingdom Metazoa; phylum Chordata; class Aves; order Coraciiformes; family Cerylidae; genus Chloroceryle; species Chloroceryle amazona. The sequence continues at coordinate 24,459 of JANHFX010022924.1, read as the reverse complement.
ATTCTGGGTCTTACAGCTTAGATGCAGTCTTAGGATCTCCTCCGAGTTAAGCATCTAGTTTGCATTTCATGGATGAAGTAGTGAGTTGTCCATGTGCAGGGAAAATTATTTTAGCCCTCTGTGAATTGAGGACATAGTGACCTTTCAGATCACATCTTTATTGCCTGTGATCACACAAGTAAATAAATAAAAATGAAGGGTTAGCTATTTTTCACCCAAGAGAAGATTAACAGGAGGGTGATATAAAATGAACATGAGGCAGAGCTAGTAAGGAAAACTACAAAGGCAGTCAAGAAAGAGGCTGGTGGAATGTACAGAGACAGGTCTGAGGAAGGGGTGCTGGTAGATGAGGTCCAATAATGAAGGGAAGCTGGTTGACCCCTTGAATCTCCTGGGTCAGTAGCAGCTGCACCTGGCAACAGCACTAGGCTCTCTGTGTGCTGGCCAAGGCAGTGGCTGACAGTTTCTGCTGCTCTGCTGACATAGGCTGTCCTTCTCCTTCATATCACTGCATGTATCAAACACCTGTGCTCCAGAGATACCTTCTTAGTGCTAAACAATTTTGATTCAATTATATGACAAGATGCACACAAGATGATAGGGTGCATATAGAAGGTGGAGTTTGAAGACTTTGTATAGCCTAATGCCAGGCATAATTTGACCGATTTTGTGTTTTGAAGGTTCTCCGTCCCATTTGCTCCACAAACAATATAGCTACATAGAAAAAAATAAACTAGGGTATGATTTTTCAGGCCTGGAGTTTGAAAGTCAACACTTGGCTATGTGACCAGAGCTATTCTGTGCATCTGCAGCTTCTGCTGGTGTAAAACTCACATTTCTTTCCTAACATTAGAAAAAGGATTAGCAAAAAAAAACCAGCAGGGGTGAGAAGTGTGCTGCCTGCACCAAATTCTACACCAGATAATTTCATTGAGGCGATGGTTTCAATTGGGCACCATTATCTTCACTGCAGTGCTGTGCTCCTGAGCAGCTGCTGATTTCCTCCTCCCCAGGCCCGGCTGCATTTTCTTTGCTTTGCTTGCAGGAGTTGTATGGAAAGGAAGCAAACAATGGAAAGTGCTTTGAATTCTTCTGTTAAAATTTACATCTTCTAATGTGATTATATTTTGCTATTACGGAGCAAAGTTGTATTTTAAAAACTTTCCTGTTATTTCTGCAGATCTGCCATTGATTTCCATGGATACATGAGTGGTAATAATGCAGCCAGAAACTGTCAATTCCAGCCACTGGCTGCCCAGTGAGCAGTGAAAAGCTGCTGAAGTCATTATCATTTTACACTTGAAAATAACACAATAGTTTGAACTTTTCTGGTACTCTTAATTCAGGAATCCCCAGGTCTGGCAAATGAACCACTGCTATAAAATAATTAATTAGGCCTCCTAACAGCTTGGTGAGTGTGTTAGGAGGACGTGGAGCCTGGGAACACAGAAGTAGCCTGTCAGAGGCCACTCTATGAGCTAATGGCATGGGTAGGAAGATACTCAGTTCACCTATTCTGACTCCCTGAGCTCATCATTGAATGTACTATGTGTAGATTCCCTGAAAATCAAGCTATGGAAATATACCCATCCTCATCTGTTTAATGACAAAACATCTCTCTTTCCCCAAGATGATCCAAGACATCTTTGATTTGGTGAGTTTCTGCAGTAGTAAGAGCCATCAGATAATAGAAGGGCTGCATTCCTGCAGGATATGGCATATGCTAACTGTTCACTGAATGGGTTTCCCTGTCCATCATGCTAAATTCTGCAGTCAAGTTCTTGCTAGTTCTTCTCTAAGGATAAGGCTTCTGCCACTATGACAGGAAGATTATCCCACAAAGATGAGATCGTGTGTCATTATTATCTCTGAACATGAAGTTATTTTTCTGGACACTTCCAATATAAAATGTCTCTTAGTTGAGTTTCGGGGAACAAAGCTGAAGAGAAAAATAGAGGAAGGACTTTTTTTAATATAATATCATATCGTGCTCTGGTTTTGCATGTTCTGTTTTTCGGGATAGTCATCCTATTTTTCAGCTTTTAACTTTGGCTTTCTGAGGTGATACATTAAGTGGAGATTCTTTCATTCTTGCACCCTTACATAATCCACTGAAATAAACAGATCTTTGCACATTCACTGTTCAGAGTAATTAAGGTAGGTGGAACTATCTTGATTTACCTTCTGTAAATCATTTTCTCTTCCTAAAAGACCCCACAGGTGGGTGGCTGTTTGTGTGTCTATGGAAAGATTTAGAGCTTGTGTATTGCACTGCTCGAGTAATCCTTAACTCAGCTAATTTGCCATCATACTTCTCAATTTACCAGCAATGCATCTGGAGTTCTTCACACTCTCTCATAATTGTTATTAACCAAAAGTCCGTTCCTGCAAACACTGCTGGGATTATGCAACTTTTATACACAGCCCACCTACCTTCAGTGGGTTTGTGTGAGAAAAAATTACAGAGCCAGACCCCCCAAAAAATATGGTGACATCACCTGAGTATCCCAAATGTCTCTATATTGTCTCCTTTGATTCTGCATGTGAATAACTCAATAAAATTAATCCCAACACAGATGATAATGGTACCTTCCCATTAACCTCTTTCCGTTCTCAGAGGAAGATCTTTATTAGGACCCTTTGTTTTCTGTCACTTAACCCATTTCTAATCCTTAACAAAGATCCCATCCTTATCACTGTGGTTATTTATTTCCATTAATAGCATGTCTTAAGGGACCTTATAAAAAGCATTTTGAAATTCAAGTAAATTAATTTCTTGTAGATCACCTTTATTTACTGGTTATTTAACTCTTTCCAAGAACAAAATGTTGAGCTTTTCATCATTATTAAATGGCTTTGGGAAGACAAAAATAATTCAGATGCATTTTTACAGCTACTGTAGTGGTTTAGCAGAGCCGTGCTTGGATTAGCACTGTTCTTCTGTCTGTACTTAAGAAGTTTATTTTATTTCCTGGCATCTGTCACTTCAGGTCAACCACTAGTTCAAGGTAGAAGTGATAAGTCTGCAGCATCTCAAGTGTGCTGGTGTTAGCTCTTGGGAAGTTGAGAGGAAGGAAATAACAGTCCATAAAGTTTTGATTGCATGGAAAAGATGTTTGTTGAAAATATGAGCAAGGCCAGCTGCAAAGAGTTCAGAAGTGAGCAGAAATAGTCCAACATTGGCTGTTCACTCTACTTATTAATTGACAGAATTTCATATTGGAGATTGAGTAGAGGAAGGCTGTTTTTTCTCAGGCCTGTTAGAGGTCTAGTTTACATCATCCACTTTATAGTGAGTGCAGGGTTTGCTTTAATGATGGATAGAACAGCATGATCCAGGATGGTGTGGCAGGGAATGTTTTGGCAAAAATAGTGGCACTGAAGTAAAATAAATGTGCCATGCTCTATTCCTCCCCCAATTTTAAAATATCAGCATTTTGCAAGCAATGGGCCATATGCTCCCAGGGCTTGCAAGCCAAAAAGTATAGCAACTTACTACAAAACCGCTCTCCAAATTCTACACACAAGCCAAAACCTCCTACTTGGTATGCTGCCGTCATGCCAACTTGAAGAACAGAGATTGGGCCTGAGCAAGGAGATCTGCAAAAGAATGGCAGGTTATACACATGCACATATAAAGGGAGATGTGGACTGTGGCTGGAGTTGGGACACGAGTCCTTCTAACCCAACTCGGGGAGAGAAAGGAAAATATATTGCCACTGATAGCAAACACAGGTTTCCAGGCCAGAATGCCCCCTCCCCACAGAGGAAAGGCAGTGAATCTCCTTGGATTGTTCCTGCAGAGGAAACAGGTACTGTGGACCTGCAATGTTGTCTCATCCAGTCCATGCTCTTTGGCATGGACACCATGGCATTGTAGCTTCAGAAGCTCAAGTCTTGTGGTGTTAGATGGGAGCCATTCTGCATGCTTATGGTGTACAGAAAATATTAATACTGAAACCAGGTTCCTGAAGAATACTAGTGCTGTCTGGAGATATGAGTGTTCTTCACCTGTACTTCACAGGATTGTCTGTCTGACTGATGGCAGTGAAGATGTCTTTGTTCAAGAATTATTTTTGTGTGGCAAATCAAGAGTAAAGACAAGCGATATCAATTTGCTATCAGCAGAAATGTACATTTTACTGTGGCAAGACTAATAGACATGTGCAAATACTGGGAAATGCCACCCACAGGTGATGGGATTTGTGGGTGTTGTCTGAGACATCACCAGGCTACGTCCGTGTTCTCTGACACCTTGGTACAAGGCCATCCTGTGTTTTCTATACTTTTTCCCCATGACAGAGCATCTGAAGAGTACTTTTTATTTCTCCAGGGATAATCCAATCCCTGCAGTATTTTAGCCATTGGCTAGCTCAGAGCTCTCCCCTTCTCTGGCTAGCACACTACATGCTCTCTGACAGAGGTTTAAAGCAGTACAGATGCTCAACTTTTCTGAACATTGTTGTGGGCTCAATATGGTAAAAAAGAGGTAAAGAATACCTATTTCAGGACCTGTACTTGTCACTATAGGCTAAGTGAATTGGGGTAATAAAAATCACAGGATAGGATGTATGGAGCATATGTTCTATCTCCACCAGGAGTGAGCCAACTGCTGCTGGGAGGATGGGGCTGTGAATGGCCTCCGGACCAAACACTTGCTTGATTTGCACGCCTGCACAGCTGCTGGTGGATCCAGCTGCTCCTTCCCCCAGCTGCCTTATGCAGCCATGGGGATGCTCATGCCCAGGCACAGAGGGGCAGAGCAGCTCCTCGGTGACCTTATAGCAGGCAAGAGAAAAGGACCTAATCTCAGAAATACATGTTCTCTGGATCCACAGCTGTTCCAAAACACTGTAGGTAAAACTGAGACATAGCAGGCTGACACCTGAATGAGAAGTTTCTGAGAAGTAGCATACACCAGATGTCTCAGGGTGCAGTTTTCTACTTCCAGTAGGTGGTATTGTCCCTTTGAGGCTGGTGTAGGAATTCCCAATGGCAGTTCTTGGGAGAAGTGAAGAAGTCTATTTCCTTTAGAAGTATTTACATTTAAGCTTATACTGAATACTGCATTGCACCCTGAATATGTCATTTTCAACAGAGCAGTCATTTCTCCTCCCCAAGGGAGTAACCAGTGCTATACTGTCCTGAGAGGACAAGTAAATGTCAGTAACTGTGATTTTATGGGGTTCAGATCTAATTATGCTCTTGTTATCAAATCATAGAATGAAAGACAAGATGCACTATTATAAGCATGCAGTTTTAGTAGTAATAACAATTTTCTCTAGACTGCCTTTTTTAGTGTTGGTATGAAATAAACCTTTAAGAGCAATGAGAATATGTATGGAATTTTCTCATGGTAAAATTCTCATGCTCAACTATTTTGTGCAACAAGTAATCAAAAGTCTTGTGCAAGAGTATATGAAACAGGATTGCTCTCTTTTATTTCTTGGGAGACAGCCATCATTACATTGGGCCAGAGCTATGAGTCAGGGCTGCTGTTTCCTATTGTGAAGTGAGGAATCTGTCTCAGGAAGTCCTGTGTTATGCTGGATATCAGAGCAGGTGATAATGGTCTCATCTGGCTTTGAAATTTATGAGAAGGAGATAGGACATGTAATGGAGTCATTATTTTGTTTTAGTCCATTCTTCACATTGAAGCACTTGGAGATGTAAAAGCCGTGTGGTGACCAGATGGAAGGAGCGGGGAATGGTGAAGAGCAGTAGGTTGGCTTCCCTATTGCTAGTAAGATCCTGGATGGATGCAAAAAATGCTGGGAAAATAAGTGATTTTATTCATACAGATGACTTTGGAAAGAAGTACAGGTTATGAGAATATAGGCCATAAACTTAAAGAAGAGGGAAGGGTCAGAGAATAGTGGCTAAAAATATGAGAAAAGATGAGTGGCTGCATCCCCTATAACCTGAATCAGCTCCATTTGAGGTATAAACATCAGCAGAGAATGCTGAAATCTCAAATGAAAATGGAAGAACAGTCAAAGAACATGATCTTAAAAATAAGATAGTTAGGGCTGAGATAAAGGAAATAGATCCAATTTATGTGAGGTTTAGAAATACTCCAAATTGAAAATTCATCCTCCAATTTTCCTGTAATCTTCCAGATGCTTCATTTACAGTTCTGGGATTCAAAACTGCCAGTGCATCCAGGTTCAAATTTTTGGCTTATTTGCCGAGGCTTTTCTTTCTTTTTCTCTTTAATTCCATTCTTAAATATCTGTTAGGTAAGTCTCCGTTTCTAGTGGTTTCTGTTTGGAGCTGGGCAAAATATGTTCTTCCATGAATTCTTAAACTTCCAATTTTGTAGCCATGGGATGAGAATGTGTTTTAAAATAATTAGAAAAATATATTTTCTTCAAAATAAGATGTTTATTTCATGTGGACCTAAAAATAATTTTAGGATGACATTAAACAGTTGAAACTTTTCAAGGTAATATGTACTAAAATTTTGCTTTATTTTATGAGGATGTACTGAACACTCTTGAATTGCTTCATCCAGTAAGTCTAAGGAGGAAAGGGCATATGATGAATTTTCATAAAGACATTTAGGAGGTAAACTTCAAAGACAAAAAGAATTAATTAAAGAATAATACTGGCATGAGATCAAGTGGATGCAAGCTGATTACTAATACATTCAGACTGGAAATTTGGAGAGATATTTCCATCCATCCAAGAAGTGATATTCTGGTAATGGGAACAGAGAAATCCACAGGTCTAGGTTGCAGCTGGGTATGCTAATGAAAACGATTGTATCGCAGAATTCTTAGGGACAGAAAGAGAGGCTTGTGATGTGGATCAGTTGGTATCTGATGTTTAGGTGTCAGCAGCTGAGTTTGAAAAGAGACTTGGCTGTTTATTTGCACCATTGCTTTATTCTATTAATCACATGCTTCAGGACTTTTGTTTGCAGTCTGTGGAGGTCAGTAAGGGTCATTTTTACTTTTCATTTATGCATTGCTAGACTTCTGGGTAGGTCTCTTTTTCACCTCTGAATTATGAAATAGCAGGAGGTAGGCTAGGGCCCCTAATCTCCACATGTATCTCACTCATAAGCTCATGTTTAAAAAGATCACCAGATTTGGGGTAAGGAGGAAATTTCCTGGCTGATCAGATTGTCAGGAACTATTGCAGAAAAGGGAACTGTCTTCATCTGTCTTAATTTCTTAGGATTTGCAGGGCACTTCACCTAACTGTTTCCTTCTATTAAAAAGATTTGGGTTATTGACAATGCATTGGATCATGTCTCTTTGCTTCCTGGGGCTTATTAAGTTTGCAGCTGCTTTATGATTAAGTGTAAAGTTTGTTACAAACTGCTGGGGAGCGTCCTGGGGCCAGTGGTGTGCAGGGACATCTCAGGCAGGATGCCTGTGGAGTCTCTAGTCTATTCATCTGTGAAGATCTGCACTTGCTGGCCCAGCTGACCCTCTCTGGCCTTATTTCCTACATTCCATTTTTTTTTTCCTAAAATAAGTGCTTTCATATGTCACTTTTAATTCAATCTGAAATGATTTGTCTTTCATGATGTGTCAAATGGACAATGACTAAAGCATCACTGAAAAATCAACCTGGTCACACAGGAGTCCTCTCATGCCCTGGGTTCCTCCATGGCCTCAACTTAGACGTCAGAGCTTATGGGCAACATGCACACAGCAATCCCTCTGGAGCCTGAAAACAGGCTGGAAAATGGCTGGAGCCTTACCACTGTACTGCCTCACATAGGGCTGGGCATCCCAGTGGACTGGGTATCTGGGCTTTCCAAAATTTGTCTGCTATAGATCAGAAACTGACTGGAATCGGGACAGAAAGGAAGGGAAGCAGATGTATTTCAGGGGAACAATTTTGAGGGTGATGATGTAGGTCAGGCACTGCTGCTGGCTTGAGGCTCAGGTGGAAATCACCATCAGCCCTAAAAGCAATTCTCAGGGGACGACTCAGACCTCCTGCTCACCTAAGGAATGGGAGCAGTGCCTTGGGAAGGGGACAAAGTGGGGGATTTAGGAAATGGGCAAGCAGGAAGGAACACAGCTCTTCTGACCTGACTCTCACTTGTGGAGGCACTTGGTGTACCAGGTAGCTCTGACATAAGAAAGTGTCACTGGAGAAGTCTTGCTAATGAATGATTTTGAAGCTACCATTGTGCAGCAGCTTAGCAATTAATCAAGGAGAAAGATGAATCAAAACTACAATGGTCTGTAAGATCCCAGTACTTTGCCTTGTAACTGCACATACTAAAGACAGAAAATGGGTATGATGGCTTCTTCCTTCCTTTCCATCCTAAAGATAGTAAAAAAAAATAAAAATTTGTCTCTTGCATGAAACAGACAAGTAAGCTGCAGTGATTCCTGCAGTGCACTGTTTTAATACATGCTGTTTAATTATACTTTTATGACTGTGAACAGGTAACAATATTGATGCTAAAAATATTTACACATGTGGCTTCCCCTTGTATTCAGAGTTGTTTTCATCTACCAGACTCGTAAAGTAGTGAAGCTACATGATCATGCCATATGTGTAATAAAAGCACATTTTTCAAAGACTACATAAATGCATACAACTAAAATACAGATTTTTGCTAAGGAAATTAAAAAAATGAAAGATAGGTTTAAAACATTGTTAAAGACTATAATGGGAATGGCAAGTGGCATAATGGGAATAATGCCCTGGGATTATCCTTGGGCAATAGGGAATAACCAGAATGAGATAGTATTAAGGACAATAAGTCCAATCCTGTAGAGCACAAGCAATCCTGAGAAGTACTGAGCCTGCTCAGCTCATGGTGAAGTCAGTGGTAGCTGAGGGTGTTAAACACCCCTCCAGGATGAGACCTAAGTCAGATACTTTCAACCTAAAAATGACAGGTTTAGCCTGGATTTTTGAGATGCCAATTTGGATGTCTAAGCAGGACCCTGGCACACTGAGAACCACTCAGAACAGCAGCCAAATTTTCCTGAGTGGGCCTGATCCACCTGCCAGTTATATTGAAGGACAGATCCCCATTGCCCTCAGTGGGGTTTGTTTCTGGCCCTGTTATCAGGAGGCACCTTAAGTGTGTTGAAAATTGGCTGAGGGAGGTATGGAAACAGCACATCTCCAAAATCCTGTGCTGCTGACACTCTAGTCAGGTGGAGCCAGCATAACTCCATTTTCAATTGTGAGATGGCCAAGTTGTGCAAGTGCTTCTGCTCATTTCATTCCTTAGCACAATAACCCTCTATTTTACATGTCTCAGATAGCCAAGGTTACAGAGCTGTGAGGACAGTGAGAGTCACGTATCTTGATTTGAAGTAGTTTCCTGGATGGAAAAATAACATTTTTGATTCCCTGAGTGGGGAAAAAAAAAAAAAAAAAAGGAAAAGCTATCCCCCTCCTTTCCCAGAGTCCAGGCAGGATTGTTTTAATAACCTTATTACCAGGTCTGTGTGAAATACTAATGACTATGGCCTCAATCCTGCAGTTTTAGCATGACTGTCCATGACCACAGAGTGGAAGTGTGTGTATGTAAAGAGTTTGCAGGACTAGGGGATATTACCCTGTCCTGCTGAAATTCTGAGAGTTACCAAATGTTGTTGAGTTTGGGGGTACAGTATCATCCCCACTGCCCTGTGTGCACGTCCACAGGGCAGGGCCAAAACAAGCCTACAGGTTTGGGCTGGTGGAAGTGAATTCAGATGTCTAATGTGCTTCTTCCCTCCAGCTGTGCCATGAAAGCTGCTTTCAGCGTAGAGACTTCACTCTGGACGCCAAAGACAGTCTCAGGGTGTCTCCTGGGGCTATTTGTTTTCTTCCTCACCACACAGGGTTGCAGTGAGCTCACTGCCTTGAAGCTGCATCATCAGGGCTCTTACTTTCTTAAATTTCTTAAGTAGGAAGTTGAGCCACTTTGGTGGCTAAGAGGTTTTTGGCAGCCTGGTCTGAAAAAATTCATTGTGTTTACCTCTGTTTCCATCCCTATTTAGAGCTCTATTTTAGTTGATACAGCAATATCATGGCTTCAGGGTGAGAGGAGTCAGAAGAACCCTACTCAAGATGCAATCATTTTATTAGATTTGTTTGGGCCAAAAATCTCCTAGGTCATAGAAGCAGCTGCTACAACAGGTCATCTGCACCTACACTGGGTGAGAAATAGTCTGGGCTGCTGGGAAGGTGGCATGGCTCATCTCCTTCTGCTATTACCTTTGTCTGGCCCCTGAACTGTCAGCTGTACAAGGCACTCTAACGCATGGGTGCTCCTTGAGAAAGCTGGAGCAGGAGGTGTTCCCATGGTAGATGAGTACATAACTTGAGGAGGCTCCAGCTGCCTGGCCAGCTTGGCCTTGCAGCAAAACCTAGCAATTCTGTGCTGCATCTTCAACCCATACCATCTCATACCTGCCTAGACACTGTCCTAGTTCTTCATCACTGTGGGAGTGAGGTCAACCTCAGGAGAGGACTTCCAGGAGAAAATCACCTGTGATGAGATTCTTGTTTATCCAAGACTGGGCTAGACCTCAGGCTGCTCTTGATTGGCTGTGGGGTAGGGAGAGCAGCAGCTCCTCCAGGAGGGGTTTCTTCAGTGTTCAGGTACACCTTCAATATGGACAGTTTCCACAGTTGCTCCTAAAATGCAGCTGCCTTGTCCCTTTAGAAGGTACTTCTCCATTCTTCAATGTCCTTCTGGCACTCTGAAGTGACTCATAAATACCCTTGTTAAAACATGCACTTCAGCATAATCACAATGAGCCTAACTGCTAAGTCCACCCTTACAGGGAGGATGGCACTTACCTCCTTAAATGTATAATATAGAACATCCACATTCATATTTTTAGTAGCATATAGCAGTGGTCTAGCCTTTAGTGTACTGTATGTACTTTTAATAATCTCCATAAAAGCCTGATTTTCAATCCCTAGGCTCAAGCTGACAGTGTAAATAAAATCACCCAAATCCACAGGGTAAGAGAAATGAAAATGACAAGGATTAAAATTTTGTCAAACCTCTTTCTTTTTAAAATTCTGCTTCCCTTCCAATTGGATCACGACCCTCTGTGTGCACAGCTTAAGACCAGACGGTATGCTTTCACTTTTATTCCGCTCTGCAGCAGGCTTACAGTATTTAGTGAAAGTCTGTAAAGAATGTGTGCTGTGTAGAGAGTTAATACTATAATCCCCTATCGTTAGGGTCAAATGCTGAATAGAGCAGAAGAATTAGAAAATATGTTACATACAATGGCAGAAAAAATGCATCAGCATGCTGTTCTGTTAACACATGCATTCATTACCAACAAGTAAATGACAATGAGGTAATAGAATATATTAAGAGATGCATACTTCAAGTCTAGTGTGTGTGTTGTTATGAGAACCTAAGACTTCGAGTGAGACTCTCACTCTGTGGATACACACACATCCCAGGGTTCTTCATTGCATATAATTGCATATTTCTAGGAAGCACTTTGATGCAAAAATCAGCTTTTAAAATTATTTGGCAAAGATAAACTTTGAATGCTTCTCCTTTTATTTTCCTGTGAAGTGTGATATCTGTATTTTGCTGTCCAAGCGTGACAATACATCTCTCTCTAGAGAATTTCCGAGCGTGAATTGTGTTAATTTTAGCTAAGCAAGTATTCAGAAAGCAGTCCTAGTGTTTGCCTTTTCAAGATATCCTCAGGGGGCTAGCTACTTACATCATATAGAAATGGCATAGGTGTGTAAATTTCCTTGTGTTTTTAGGAAAAAAGTGAGGCAGTTTCTGCTGGAGGAGTGACATTTTGCTAGAAAGAGGGGAGAGAAAATACATTTTTGTATGTAGCATGACACTAATTGCAAAACATAAGAATCACATGATCCAAAAATCTTATCATTATGAGTTAGCATATTATGCTTTCCTGTAAGAAAAAGACTGAGCTTCACAAGAAGGGGGGGGTGACCCTATGGAATAGGAAGAGATAGAGAAGTTATTTGGCTGCCTGCACTGACACTAAGTAGTGTCTGATTCCCTAATTATTCCTGCTGATTTAGCCTGGTTATTAAGGGAGAGAGACAGTGCTGAGCTGGAGACAGGATGAAGGTACTTAAAAAACATCTTGCAATAGCTGGTTAATGACAAACTGTGGAAAGCATGGCAGCAACATGTAACCTCAAGACTTTGTCCAGTGCAAGCATGTTATCTTATCTCATGACTGATCAGTTGTAAATAGTACCAGACAGCACTTGACCAAACTGACCATGTATGGTCTTATGTAGACATATGTGCTGTCTGTGCACTGTCACCTGCACAATGTTTACAATTTTGCCTTATTTCCCTATAATAGGAGTTGGGAGTGGTCAGGAAATTACTTTTATCTGAAGAAAAAAGGCAAATGAACTTTAATTTCTCAGAAGCTTTGTTCATTGTTTAAAATGAAGTTCAGAAAATTCTTGTTTAAATATTCACATTTCCCACAAAAGATATATTTAAAAAAAAAAAAAAAAGTCTGTCTTAAAAATTGCTTTACTGGTAATTGAAGTTAAAGTTTTGTGAATAGGGCTTTAAGCAGTTAAGCACCTCTGACAGACAGCAAGTGACAGGCACATTAGCAGGGTCAGAACCAAAGGTGTTAGTGTCCTGCGCCCGAATTATTGTATCCTGTAGTGGACTCAACATTACAAGTGAAAATTACTGAAGGCTTCCTTTCTTTTTAATCCTCATGGAAATTTCTTTTAGTTATTTTACAACATTCTGACAGTTCTTCCTTCAAAGTTGTGCTACCACAAAAAAAAAAAATTAGAAAAAAATAATTAAAAAGGAATCTCATCACTGAAATACCAAAATGCTGTCCCATCTATGTGCTTGGTTTTCATATATATCCATTAATGTCAAAGGCATTTTTCATCTGGGTAAAATTCAGCTTTGTGATTTAGTCTTCATAATCTCAGGTACACATTTCTTTCTACCCTTAAGCAGTAAATGTAGAAAGCTATAAGTAAATTCTGAATATTCAGTTTATTTAATCACTCTTCCTACAGTATGTTGGACAGCCAAAGGCAGACTGTGCCAGACTGCTGCCCAAGTATATCCTGGTGAAGAGATTTCTAGAGTCTGAGCTGCATATATCTGGCTGCAAGTCATGGTAGTAGGAGTGCTGCGTATTTTCTAAGGGAAGAATGTCTCACCTGGAAACTGCAGACTTAATGAGTGAATATGATTTAAATCAATAGATTATGGTTATTGGTCTTGACTCAATTTAATATCTGAGTCAGGAGACTGAAATAATTAGAAATTGTCACTAGAAAGGGAAATGGAATGAGGTAGATTAAATCAAAGAAACAAAAACTGTTGTTTTTTTGCTGACAGGAGAATACACAGCAGTAAAGTATCTGATGTGCTGTTCCTTCTCTAAGAAAAAAAAAATACTCAAGATAATTCAGGTTAGTACTTGTCATTCAACAGGTGGTTCAGCTCAAGAAATGAGCCAAAAAGCCTAGAGCATGGATCCCATAATAATCACTGCTATGGCTGATTTTAGGGCTAAAACCCCCCAGAAGGAGACCTTTGAGAAGTAGCTGATGGCACTGCCAGCCTGGGGCATGAAGACAAGAAGGGCAGGCAGGGACAACAGGGCAGCAAGCAGGAGCAGTGGCCCTATCCATAGTACCTGGTCTTTGCTTTCCATCCAGCTCTCTTGGTCAGGGTCAGACAATTAAACACAGTACTGGTGGGTTGCTTACTTTTTTGTGCAAGGACGATTAATGCTCATTCACTAGAAATGCCTGGACTGAGGTTGACTCTCTTAGAGAAGGCTATTGTCTAAGATCTAATTTTGGGTTCAGCTGAGTGGAATTAAGCTGGAGGTCTGACTGAGTGCTGAGGTCTGACTGAGTGCTCAAGTCTATGCACAGCAAATTCAGACATTTTTCAGACAAATTAGTGAAGAGACCTCTGTGGTGTGCACAAATCTCTCTGTAATGATTATGGGTATTATTTGATGTTTCAGTCCTTGTGATATGACTATATGGGGTCAAATAACAGTACTGTTGGGAAAGCTATCAGAAGAAAGGAAAAAGAGTAGTATCATTTGCTGAAGTGAACAAGTTGTGTACACCACTCACCATCAATTCACATCTTCTTGTGTTGCTCCTCACAACTCCTTCTGGTGTTTCAGAAGGGGATTGACTTGTCACCCAGGAGATGTTCTCTTGCAGAGACATCCCGTTTTCTTTGCAGAAGAAAAATTAACTCTTTCTGGCAATATCCATGTCCTATCCAGGTTAAAGGCAGCTGCGTGTTTTTTGGGTGGCTTTGGAAAACACCTAAGGTTGTCTGCTGTGGTTTGAAAGAAGTGATATCTACCTTATTTCTTAATATTGGTCTCTAAACACAGCAAACTAAAAGTGAATGGGTTTGGGTTAACCCTGAAGGAACTTGCTTTCCTAAAAAATGAGGTGACAGTATGCTTTGCAGAAGTTTTTATGGAGAAGTTATATTTGCTTCTCACAGTATTTACATAGTGTCTACCAGCACAATATCTGACTATCTTCCAAATATCTAAATATGCCAGTACCTTTCATTTTTCTTTATTTTTTTAGCTTGTGGGAAGAGGAGCTATATTAACATGGTTTTGTTTGCTGACATGGTTTATGTGGTTGTACCTGGCAACTGTGTGTGAAGAAATTAATGAGGCAAAGTTAAGTCAGAGAGATGAGTTTTGCAATGAACGGTGAATGTGGTAAGATCTATAGTTATTTTCATCTCTTGTGAAAATGAATTAACTTGCCATAGGGAGTTGTCTCCTGCCTTCGTGGGTTTCTCTACAGTAGTTGGAATTTCTTGGTTTTGATAGCACATACCAGCTGCAGGATGTAATGCGATGCAAAATCCATCCGTGAACAGAGTCAGGAAGACTGGATGATCAGCTACTCATGCCACTACTCCTTTTTAAAATAAAATGCTGTATATGCACCATTAGCAGAAAGGAAAAGCTTCAATTATTTGAACAGAAAGACTCTGACTGATTTAGAAAGGTAAAACACAGCATGTCATACTCCTTTGCTAGTTTGCAAATAGTTACTGTTTACAAATTAAACCCCAACATTATATTTCAGGGAAAACAACAACAACAACAAAAAACACAAAGCAAAACTACATTTGAAAAGTAACATAAAGCTTGATTTCACCACATGAGCAGTCACAGGCAGAACTCATCACTGTCACCAGATAGCTTTTGTGAATGCAGTACACATGTTTTCACTTCCATGGTTTTCATGGTAGCGTTCCTGATGAATGCCAGTTTATTACCTTGGAAGCTACAGTCTGAGTGCTTTGTTAAACCTGTTGTCTTATAAACTTCTTCTCTGTCCTCCTTTATTGCTTTGATGTTGGAAAATGCTGTGTAGAGCTACCCTTCATGCTCAAAGGAAACCACCATAATGCAGGACAAAAGTGTATTTTAGAAAGTTCTGAATTCACACACACAAAAATGTTCCAAGGAACTGAATGAACTTGCAACAGCTCTTGACCATATTCAGTGAATAGTCAGTTAAAACATATATTTGCTAAAGTTTAGAATTCAAGAACAGTTTCAACTTTTCAGTAAGTTTCTGTCCTCTCTTTTCAGAGAAGTGTTATGAAATTTAACTTTAAATTTAAAAATTTAATTTAAATTTAATTTAATTTTAAAAACCCCACCAATATTAGAAAGCAAAAATCTAATGCAGAGAAACACTTTGTGTCAAAGTAAGTATTTTAGACAATTTTTTTCCTTACCTTTTCTTTCCTTTTTGTGCATCAAAACAAAAAAGTTCATCAAAAATCAATCTATTTCACAATGCTACAGCATCTCTGTGGTTTTGGGACCACAGAGTCCCCAGGCTATGATTAATTGATAACTGGTGCCAATCTCAAGGCAATTTTTCAAAATATGAGTTGTGCCACAGATTTTGGCTGATTCAAGTTCCTTTAAAGTGGCCTTAGATCCCTTGATTATTGTCTGTAGATATAGAAATACAGGTCACAGACAGTCACACACAGTAGAGGAAGGGAACATGTAAATAATCAGGACCCTGATCCTGCATAGTGTTTAACTGTCTTGATGCTCTAGGTACTTCTATAGGAATGAGGATTACAGGCTAAAAAAGCAATTCCCTAATTTAAACCATCTGTAATCTGCATCTGTATGGAAATAAATTCTGAGCCTGTATTTCAGGGCAGAAGTCCCATTAGGACACCTGAGAGTAAAGTTTGCTGCAAGGATGTTTGCACATTTTGTGTACAAAGTTTTGCTTCTTGCGTTAGAACTGGTGTGGGTCAAAGTTGCTTTACATCACCTTGACTGGTTCCAAAGGAAACTTTCAAATAAACCAGGATCATTGCAACATTGTCTGTTGAAATACATCCAGGTAAGTCAGCATGGTTTAACTTGGGCAAATGAAATCAAGTAAACTTCTATCCATCTTGCACAATTCAGCTTGGGTTTGCTTCCTACCTGCTGCACAGGATGCTCACAAAGCACCGGAGGATTCTTCAGGTAATGAATGCATCATAGATAGGGGCTGTCATTATATCTTAACAGTTTAGGAGATGAAGGGGAGAAATGTTAATGCTTTGCGTTTATTTACTTTTACAGCATGCCATAAAGATTAAAAATACATTGTACACAAGTGCAGTATTTAATGTAGCACTTTAATTACATTCAAGTGTGTTACTAAATAGTCTTGAGAAAACCTTAATGACCAGCTGTTCTACCCTCTTCCCATATGTCAGAAATGGTTTCAGAAATCACATTCTGGGACAGTAAGGTTGTATAATTAGACAGTGTATAGTTAACACTTCTAGATTTTCCTCTTAAACTGTGGGCCCTTTTCACTAACATGTTGTGGTTTGGTGCCAGTTTGGCACAACAAAATTATGCGATGTGCCAAACTGCAACTGAGATGTACAAACTCTCAGAGACATGTTATGATTGCACCATTATCTTTTTATATCTTTTTCATCATTAGGATTGGATGCTTTTTATGTTATGTAAGATTCTGCTTTTTATGGCCAACAAATAAACTTAGTAAATAGGACTATAAATTTTTAATACTTCCTCCATAATGCCATTTGTCTAATCAGAATTAGATGTTTACTGTAACCCCACATCAGTTTTCACCAAAAGAAGGCATCATTCCAAGAACAGCAGCTATGGACAAATATTTCAAAGGAGGTACCTTTTGGCCCAGTTCAGGAATGCACTTAAGCACGTGCTTAGCGTTAAGCACATGAGTGCTTATATAGAGGCATGCGCTGAAGCTGGATCAGAAAATGGTTTATGCCAAACAATTAAAATAAACCCTTTCTGGAAGTAGAGAGTATACAGACAGCTTAGTCTTGAACAATTATCAACCCTCTTCCCGTTCACATCTAAAAAATGACAGTGTTTTTCTGGGACATTTATTATTTTGCAAGACAAAATACATCCACAATTTGCAAGGTGTGTGTGTGCGTGTGTGGAGTTTGTGTAAATACATTAAGCACAAGCCACCAGCCGAGCCGTCAGCGCGTGGTGCACAGACGATCCATCCTGGCTGAATGGGGGGGAGGTCGTGGGAGGCAGCAGCTTCACCATCCTGACAAGAGAGGTTTACAGCAGGTTTTTTTTATTATTATTCTTTTTTTTTTCCTGAGCTTCAATTTCCAACGACTTATTTAGATGTAAGCAATGACAGCTGTAATCATGTTTTAAATCTTGCTTTGTATCCTTAGTTATAATGTTGTTCAATTAATATTCAGAATAATGGAAGTGATGTGCCCCTTTGAAAAAGACTTGAATGCAGGCCAAAGCTTTGGGAAACTGATTCTCAAGAGGATTAATCAGCATTTAAAACTTGCATTAATAAAAATCTGATCTTCTACTGTGTGGCATGCATAATACTTTTCATTTTTAAGCATTTTATTTTAATAGTGTGGTATCCTTTGTCCTGATTTTTAAAGGGATTTTAAAATCTAACTCCTTCAAATCAATCCTGCTTTGACCCCTGTGCATTCTTTTACCGAATATAAAAACATTAAAGAAATCCTTGGTTCACAAATACCTCTATTACTAAGGATGAGCAAAGTACAGTGCACAAGCATGCTTATAATAGAAATGATATACAGCTTCCACAGGAATTTGTTAGGCAAGGGCTCACCTTTTCTTGTAAATTGTTGACTCAATAAAAACACAAATTTGCACATAATTACTTAAAAATTTGAAGGTAAATTATACCCAGAGAACACACGAAGAATCCTCATAAAAAATGCTCCATAAAAATGCTCCATAAAAAATGCTGTCTTTTTCACATGACTTTTCGCTCTGATGTAAGGAATATTATTGAACGCTAGGCCAACAAGATTGAGTCTATATCTGAAAGACAGACATAATCTATGTTTTGTGTTGTTCTGCTGATCTTATTAGTGGGTTAGAGAAACAAGAGGATTTTGTATAAAGTTTCACGTATAAATTCAATTCTAGTAAACCAGCTAATTTACATGCTAAACAGCCAGTGGTTTGTAAAACAGTTTTGTTTCATGTCAACTGCAGAAGCTAAATGTATTTTATAAATACTAGAAAACATTATTTCTTCTAAAGAGGGATTTTAATAGCAAATAGCTCACTCAGATCTTCTATGAAGCAGAGAAATCTAGTTGAGAAATTCTCGTATCCTTATTCATGCTATTGAAAGGTAACAGTTTGAGCTCTGAGTATGGACCATCTGCTTTTACTTTGTTTCATACCTAATGTGATGCTTCAGTTCATCATAAATGCAATCAGTTTTCTAAATGGTGCCAGAGGTTCTTGAAATATATTTTTATAATCTTTCTGTCTTCTGGAAATAGATGGTGAATGTGTTGTGTTTAAAATACATTATTGTATCCAATGGAATGTCAAAAATTGTACTCTCTCAGGAACTGGGTAGGATGACTCAGTTTTGAAATACTGCAAAGAAAAATGAATCATAAAAAAATATGCCTTTTTTACCTATAGTATGCAGTGCATCCAACATGAGAAGTGAGCTGTGAACTAGATGCTGATTTAGTTTTTCTGGAGCAAAAAGAGGAAGGCAGTAGTTTAAGATGCTCTTGCTCTGAGTTCCCAAGGTCTCAGTCAGGCCCAGTGATACACAGTGATCCCATCAGTTGCATAAAGGTAATAGGAGCAAGTCCCCACTTTTCGTGTACTCTAAGAGAGGAACAAGCACGAGGTACATTGGTAGAAACTTGCTGTCCCATCAAGCACTACCTGCCTGTTTCTGGTTTCAGAGGACACCTCTGACACTAACAGTCACAGACCAAAGTATTTCTCCCTGAGTGAAATCCTGGCCATAAGAAGTGTATGACAAAACACACAGTCAAGACTTCTACTTGTGTTAGGACATTCTCTTGAGTTGGTAGACACCTAGATTCAAATCCAGAAGACTAGACAAAATGTATATGAGCCTTCTGCCTATTGGATAAATATTCAGACACTGGCTGTCATCTTTAACCGATCTTTGGGTGTCTTGCCATTCTTACCATCCTCAAAGAACCTCACTCCTGACCGTTGTCTTTGGTCCTCTCTGAAGAAGGATAGTGAAGTTCTTTTGAAATTCAGTCTGCAGTATTCAGATCCACAAATTTAGATCCCTAGCTAGCACATAAAGTTGTGTCTAATCTAGAAATAAACTAGGCAATGATTTATCCAATTGCACTAATATGAAGTATCATGACTTGGGTCTACACCTACATTTTCTACAAACAGGTGGATTGTGTCCAACCTGTCTACTGGGAACAGTACCTGGGAGTGAAGCTCTTTCCCTGCTCTCTGCCTGAGCAAGACCTGAAAACGAGCTAGCAGTATGTCCTTACTGTGAGACACCGCCACTCCCTGGCCAGGCCAGCAGACAGAGGGACAACTTTTGGGTGTCTTGCCAACTGCTTCATTCAAGAATGAGAGAGGCAACATCCAAAATGATGGTGAACAACTATTACAGCTCAGCCTGAGACTTCAAAGTGTGAAAAGGGCAAAACACCAGTCACCCAGTGTGGGGTTTTATTGTAGAAATTATTGTATGCACTAAACTCATCTAACCCCTTCTACAGAAAAGCAAAGCTATGGTTCAGTGAGAGTGAGTAGGTCTGATGCATCACTGCAGGGAGTCTGAGTCCTGTTATTCTGTGTTGTTGGATCATAATTTTCCTTTTGCTATCCTCTACACTCTCGTTCTCTTTTTTTTTTTTAGTGTTCTAATTGTTATGAGAACCAACCTCCTTCATGCAATCAAGATTATTATCACTCTCACCATGGCTCCAGCTCTTCCCCCTTGCTCCTTGGGGCTCTAGGTGCCCCTTACCCTGCTCCTTCTCCCTGCTTCCCTTGTCGTTTCCAGGCTGTCTGGCTCTGGGCTGTGCCAGTACTGGATTAGGCTGAATGCAAGTCCCACATTCTTTATTACAGAGTCAGCATTTCTTCCTCGTTCCTTGCCTGGCTGATGCCCAGCAGGTTATTTTGGGACCTACGCTAGCTGGCCCAGATCACAGCCATGCCAGGGAGAGTACTAACTGCTAAACGCTGCCGAGGATAGTTTGCCAGTGCCTGAGCCCAAAATGAGATGCTGTTTAATTTGGGACATAGACACAGCGTAAACATACCTGAAGAAAAAAGCACTGGATGGTAAGGTTTGTTAAGTGTTGAGAACTGATGGGCTAGCTGGGACAAGGGGAGGCATGGCTGGGCAACAAGCCCCTTGCAGTGCCTTCCCTGTAACCAGTAGTGCTGCAAACCCACAGGCTGGGGGTGGGAGACACAGTGACGTGAGGGGTATTAAGCCATCTGTGCATATTCCCCCCCTTCCTCCTAGCCACAGACCAGACCGCACCACTACCTGCCCAAGCCAGGATGGCACCTCCGCTCCCAGGGCATGTGATTGTCACACCTGCCTCTGGGTCAAGACAAGAAGCTGCAAAACTGCAGCAACACTGCAGGATTGTCCTGTGGGTCTTGATGGGTTGGGACTGGGAGACCTTGGTCTAGCAGTTAGGTCCCGTTTCAGGCATCTCTCCTCATTCCATGCTTCCCCCTCCCAAGACAACAAGCATTGCAAGCCCATGGTATGAAGACCAAGCTGTAGGTCAGACAGAGTGTCTGCTGGGACAGGTTTTGGGTGGTGAGAGGGTACACCTGCTCTCATTGTACAACATTGCATCATACTTCAGTGGCCGTTATGCCTGTGGAGCCAGATGGCTACCAAAGACTTGTACATCCTTTCCTGAAGCCAACTTGGAATAGCATATATAGGCCTGAATTTCTGCTGAGTAGAACAGCACTTTGAAAATGTCTGCTGCTGGTCAGCTTTCACCAAATGCTATCAGGAGCGCATGATACCTCTGCACTTTCTCAGCCCCCCCTGTAGTGGTGCAGGTCTTGGAGGATGCCTGAGTGCCTTTAGAGTAGCCAGTGAGCAGATACAGTAGAGTTGTCATGGTACCTGAGCTGTCTTATTTGAAGCCAGGGTAAATCTGCAGAAACCAGGGTAGCTACCCTCACAACTTGCAGCTGGATGTACCCTGAGGACATAACAGCAGTTACAGGACCAATGTCCTGCCTCTAGCAGATGGCAACTAGGGGTGCTTGGAGAACAATGTTAAATTCTGTGTCAGAGTCATGACATATTGCTAACTTATTTCTTAACCTTATACTTTCTGTTGCAGTGCTTTAGTAGGAAAAAAAAAAAGAAAAAAAGAGTTTATTGTTACACTTGAATTTATCATGCTGTTGGAGAGCACTGGGTGTGAGTCAGCCTTGAGGCAGTAAGATGGACAATATGAGCTCTTGAAGTACCTTTCCAGACCTATTTCTACAAGTCTATGAGCAGAACAAAATGAACTCAAGATGTTTTCCCAGAAGAGAGCAAATAAAGGAACAATTTCTTTGAATTCTGCACAGATTGAATATGACTAAAATGAATCCCACATCTGGTCCATTCTTCTTTTTCATTTCTTTAAAGAACAGATACAAGAATGCCATACACACACACACACACAAAAAAAAGGCATAGAAGATCAAGTTGAGGGTGCCTCAGGTTTTACTTTCTGTCTATTTTTGAAATGGCAAAAGATTAAAACCAAAAAAAAAAGAAATCTGTGTGTCCCACATTCTTAAATAAAATGGCAGCTACATCTAAACCATTGCAGTCCCTGTGCTGAGTGCTACAAAATCAAAATCTGGAAGTGGAAAGGTTGTCAGTGGCTAGAAAGAGCTGTCCTCATGAGGAGGAGTGCTCAGAAAGCTTTTTGGCTCACAGGAATTTGTGATATGAAGGTAAGCGGCTGGGCTCCTTACACAATGTGTGAAGGAAGTTGGACCCCTGGTGAAGATGACTCATAAAAGTCAGAATGCTGAGCAGGGACCTGCTTGTCCAAGCCAGTGGTGACCACTGGAGAGACAGATTTGCCCATCACCCCATCTCTGAAAGCCAGTCAGATGCCCAGCTCAAGTCAGAGACCAGATATGGTGTATGGCAGCCCCTCCAAGTTGTGAATAATGAACACTATCATCTTCCAGATATTTACGAAGAGCCCAATCTCGCAGTTTGTTTGCTAAACTGAACGGTTTGCCTTTTCTGAATCTTGCAAGGCTCCAAAAAACCATATACATTGGTCATGTAAATATTTATTAATTTCCCCTTTGTTATTTAATTGTTTTGCAACACAGATGACTTTCTTCATTACACAGATTTCTAAAATGCTATTCTACAATACGTTTATTGTTGATTCTGTAATTAGTTAGGAATGTATGGTTTTTGGATAGTGAAGCAACTGTGCATAGTGCCTGACAGGTTAGCTTTGGTTTTGGGTTTGAAGGGTCAGCATGCAGGAAGCTACTCCTTGAATGCTTATTTTAAAAAATGTTAATAAATATAGCTCAAAATTCGTGTAGAGTCAGAATTGTACAATTTGCTTGCCCATTACCTCTCCTTACTCTATTTTCTAATAACATTTCTGCAACAGATTTATTGTACTGTTTATTTCTCCCCAGAGAGCAAATTTTTGATATGCTGTAACTATCTCCTAAGATGCGTTTTGACAAAAGCTGTGTAAAAATCATGTCTCTTATTTGTGCACCAATTTATTTTGTTCATGTTTTTCCTTTCGGTAGCCTCCTTTTGCCATTTTAAATTCTTTTTATGTATGTGCTTGAGAAAGAATGCAGCCACATTTGAGTGGTTAATCAAGGGGAACTAACCAAAATAATCACTTTCTAGTACTTCAAAATATTCTAATTTTTTAATGGAGAATATGCATTCTTAAATTAAATATGCATAATAAGTAATAAGTAGTAATAAGAATAAAGTGGGTTCTGTAAGAATGAATGTTATGTTTTAAGCAAAATGCATTTTATTTGCTGGGTTCAAAGCTGCTTTGAATCAGTAAGAATCGATGCAAAAAACGGGGTGAGGAGGATAGAGAGCCTCATAATGCTTATAAATTGTCCATAATTGTATGGATTTTAAATATAAAAGTTGGCAGTAGCAAAAGCTAAAAGCCATTAGGAGAGATCCCATTGTGCAACACATCAGTAATTGTAACTCATAATCTCAGCAGAAAAAAAACTAACTAGAGTTTTCTAAAATTTTCATAACTGTACTTGAGTCTTGTCTTGATGTTTACTACAATGATGGCATTGTTTGAAATGACATAGCCTAATGCATATATGAATCCTGTTTGAAAAGAGCTACTAATTAACATGAATAGTCTTCTTCTCTGAAGGTCATTTATTGCAAAGTTCATTTTTCAGCCGAGCATTGCTAAAGTAGTCACCCCCACTAACAGCCATTAGATTAAGAGACTTAGGTCTGTTCTCTTTCTGACACTGGGTCAGGATTTTCAAAGAAAGAGGCTCTTCGATGCCAAGAAGACCTTAAAAATAATATTTGAACAGAAAAAGAATAGATGTAATTACATTGTAAATATTTCTGTGGTTAGTGAATTAATGAAGATAATTCTATTCATTTTATCTTAAAAAAATCCCCACACCAAGTTTTCCTTATCTGATGTTCCAGTGCAGCTCTTCCCCATGGGACCTTTGATTTCTTCAGTCATAACGATTCATTAAAACTGAGAGACACTGAATATTTAGCATCTGATGTGCGAGTATGTTCACCTATTGCCAAATATTAAGCATGTGAAGTCCCAGGTGCCTCTGCCTCCCCTTTGGAGGCCCCAGAAAAGCTTTCTGTTTCTTCATGCATGCCAGCCACCACAGCTTCATCAGAGAGAAAAAGAGATCTCTAAATCCAAAGGGCACTGACTTACCACTGCCAAAATTACAAACTGCTGCTTCACCAGGACTTTAAGGTTCCACTTGAACCATGAGTATCTGATTCTGAAACAATGTATGACCAGGACCCTCTTTAATACTATTACCCTGGTATCAGTTGGATATGCAGTGAGAAAATGTTACTTCTTGGGCTAAGGCATATCCCACCCTGCTCCCCATC
>JANHFX010022922.1:0-23122 GCA_027560015.1 Chloroceryle amazona | reverse complement strand
GACGAAGTTCGGTGAGTGGCCGCCGCTTGCAGGGCTCTCCCCAGCCCTGGCCGCCGGTGGCCGGCGGGCGCTTGTCCAAGGGGGAGGGAGGCCCTGCGGACCGGGACCCTGGGGGCAGCTGTTCCCTCTGACACCTGAAAACGCTGTTTAGTACTTAAGGCCTTCAGGTGAACGCAGACTCGTCCCTGACGGTTGTGAGGGGTTACGCTCGGCTCAGGCAAGCACCATAGGGTTATGAGAGAAGAGAAGTCCTGGAAGTGACCCTCTGTTTTTTGGCCTCTTCTCGGGCATCACCTGTTCACTAGATCCCAGCGTGGAGCTGCTGCAGAACAACCCCTGTCTGACAGAGTTCATCACCGCCATGCTGGCGCTGCCAGAGCCCAGTCCGAGCATCCTCTCCTTTACTCTGCGATTAACCGGGATACTTGCCGCTTCCGAAAACTGCTTCCAACACTTGCAGGTGAGTCGGCTACCCAGGTACTTGCTGCCGCGTGTCTGTTCCCTTCTTCTATAAGGGGGACGCCTGAAAATGTATGTATTCTGCTTATAAGATTTCTGTCCTACATCAAACAACTCAGCAAACAGCGATACAGTAATGAAGAGCTACAGTCACACCTCTCCTTTTCAGTTCTCATCTAAAGCTGCTGCCTTTCCTCTGTCCTGCTGCAGTAACACTGTGAATGCTCATAGGTAGTGCTTCTCATTTTCAGTTCCAAAGAGCATATAGGATAACACCATCTCACAGCAGTCCCTGCAAAATGTTGTACCCCTGGATAGTTCTTGTAGATTTCAGCTGCACTGGTCATCTCTGAGTTGCTGCAAAACTGAGGGATTATTTTTTAAGCCCTGCTTTCTACGACAGAATACACTTGTAGTACAAAACTCAAATCCCAAAAGGCTTCCTTTGGGGAAGAGCTGTACACAACTGCATAAAGCAGTTTAATGGAGCTGATATATATATTGTTCCTAGCAACTTAAACCCAAACAGTTTTGGTTGTGAACACCTGTATCTCTTAGTCCGTGAAAAAGACATATGTTGAATTTAAGCATGGAATTCTGAAAAATATCCATTTTAATGATACCTCTGTCAGGAGAAGGTTTCACTACAGTATTGATAGTCTTGACCTGGATAACACAGCAGCCTTTCCAATCCCTTTGAGCCCCTTCGCTTACGGTTTCCTGTGTGTTTTCCTCTGACCTCAGGAGGGGCAGCTGTTGGTCAGGCTCTTTGGCAGGGATGGGCCTCTGAACAGCGCACTGTGGAAAGACGCGTCCGTGCGAAGCGGCTGGGTGAACGGTGTGCACAGCATGATGAGGCACCAGCCTGCCCTCCACTTACTCTGCCATGGTGGTGAGTACTTCTAGGGCTGGTAACTCTCCCAGTCCTCTTTCATTCCGGTTTGCTGCTCAGATGTCAAATGACAGAGATAGGAGTTCTCCTGTATTTAAGATAAAAATAAGCTATTTGTCAAAAACACTGAAGTCATTGAAAGATGGTGGAGTTTTTGCTAAATTACTTATATATTTAATTTCCAATTTTTTTTTTTCCAATCACTGGAGATGGTGCCCTTTTAAGATGGGAAAGAGGCACATCTTATGAAACACATGATCAGAATAGCTTATTAAAAGCTTGCTGTATTCCTGTTTGTAACACTTAACAAAAAGGGACATTTCAGTAAGATTGTAGTGCAGAAAACCTAACCAGGGGCTCATGAATCTCGCAATACTAACACGTACTTGCAGTCCCATTGTTGTTATGCACGTGTAAATTCTGCTGTTGACACCGACTTTAGATCACACGCTGAGAGGGGCCTGACAGACTGGATTGGTATTAATGTGTGGTGTGCGCTGCTGTCTGTGGGATGGAAGAGTAGTATTGTTGTTGCCATTCATTTTTTTCCTACTGGTTTTGTCCTGGAATGGTACAGGCTCCTTCCATAAGTACACAGCGCATGTGTGATCAGCTCTCCTCATATTGCTAACGTATTGAAGTCCTCCAATGTTCCTGAGTTACTAAAACAACTGAGGATCTGAAACCAATTTTACTGTCTTTTGTTTGCTTGTCATTAAGGACCGTCTGACTTTGAAATGCTGTAGAGTCTACAAAACAAAGCATAAAATCCCCACAATGCTATTTAAAGCTGTGTAGCACTTTAATTAGAATAATATGTGGTTGGAGAGCAACACGGCTCCACCTCACAATAGGAAGGCTGTTGTTTTTTTCCTCCAGTGACTTGTTTTGTTTTCACACAGGAGGAATAGATGTGATCTTCACTCTGCAAGGGGATCCCAGCCTGTTCGTATCTTCAGCTGCCAGTCAGCTTCTGGTGGACATGCTCATCCTCTCTGTAGAGACAGAAATGACTAAACCTGTCAGTACAAAGGACTGTGACTGGCCAGCGTGTGCCCAAATGATTATAAAGCATATAGAAGATTCCCTTCAGTCCAACTCTGCCTCTCACGTTGAGCAGTCGTTAAAGCTGTTAACTAATTTGTTTAGCAGTTGTCGTGCTCCGTGGACTGAAGTACTTTGGTTAAGCATAGCAAAGCAAATCGAATCCTTTTTGATGGAAGAGACTGTTCAAGTACAGCACATGCTGGCAGATCTTTTGCTTAGGATGGCATGGTAAAGAACTTCTTGGACCTTGGATCCAGTGAGGAGCTATATCTTGTCTTCCACTGCCTAATAGGACATATTACTTACATTTCTTTCTTCTCAGGTCCCCTGTGTTTTGTGACTCTGAAGGCAGTTTTTGGACATTAGTGACTTCTGCTCTGGAACACTTAACCCCAGTACAGGCAGGTCCTTTGGCAGTGGGACTTCTCAAGCTCTACAAATGGTAGGACTTAATACAATGACATTTTTTGGCACTCTGCAAATATTTCTGCACTAGTATCTCCGGTGTCTTTCCAAGAACTGTTTTTCTCCCCCCCCACTGCATTTTCCACTCCATTCCTTAATATGTAAGGCTGGCTGATTGGCAAGAGCCTTGCCAGTGGCTAATAAACTTCAGGCACTGATACTAAAAATAATACAGTATCAAAAGAGAGAGAAACTAAAGGAGCCAGTATTGTGTTTATGTGTATATACTTGCATCTTGCCTACAGCCAGCCAGTTTCAGGAAGAAATAGGAAACTCCTTTAACTTTATACTGCACAGTTGACTGAGATGGAGAAAATTTGTCTGCCTGTCAAATCCAATAGTTTCTGTTCAGTTTTCTCTTTCACAAAAACACTAACTAGTGTAAGAGCTTTCACTGCTGTCCAGCAGATGTGTGCATCTGGAGACTGTTGACAGCTGTAGAATAACTTAGGTTAGAAGGAATCTGCAGATGTGATATAATTGAACCTCTTGCTCAGTGAGGGACTAACTTCAAAGATAGATCAGATTGCTCAGGGCCTTCACCTTTCAGGTTTCAAATATCCCCAAGGATGAGGATTCTAAAACTTCTCTTGGCAACCTGTTGTGATGCTTAAACACTTTTGTTTCCCTATGAAAAGTATTTTCTGTATATCCAGTTGGAGTCTACCATGCTGTAATTTAAGATTCTTATCTTGTTGTATACCTCTGAGAAGTCTGTCTGCATCTACTCCGTAACTCTGTCTAGGTAGTGAGTAAACATCAAGAAATCATCAGAGGAATACAGCACATGTAGATATCCCTTTACAGGCTAAGTACTAAGGAAACAATTTTGTTGACAAGAAATGCCTTTTTCTGAACCCTCTTCTTACACAGAATCCCTCTATTTCCATAGCTTGATAAGGCTGCTTCTACATTCCAGAGCCATTTCTCCTCTGCTTTCAGCTAGCCAGGGAAACTTGGAAGAAGGCTTGAGTTGTGATAATACTTGAATTGCTGGCTTGTTTAAAAGCCTTCATGAAAAACATTATTCTGCTCAGCATTTGGGGCAGATTTTTGGGAAGGAATTAAAGTGTTCTTGTTTTGGTAACTGCTGTTTCCTCCTTGAAGCCCACAAGATGTGAGGATTCAGGCACTGACTGTTCTACTTCAGCCAATGGACTGTATTTTGAGAGCAGCCTCCCAGCCTCTGGAATACTCAGGTACAGTTGTGAGAGAAGAGCTAGAGACTAGTCTGCTTGGCAGGGTGTTAAGTGTCTGGTGCAGATAAAACTTGAGGAATAAGAGTAGAAGTAGTCAAGGACAGTAGTGGTGTTCATGGTCAAGTACAACATCCTACTGACAGTAGCATTTGATGGGATATTCGTAGTACATCACCTGAATATCTTCACTAGCTTTAGAAGTCCCAGTCCTTTGCATTCACTAACAACCCAAGGTCTTCCCTCCTTTGGTCCTCTAGGTCTGCTGGATGAGTCCGTTAGTGATCCCATCACTGTTGAAGGTCTTCTGTCCTCGAAGTCATCATGTGCTAGTCTCCTGTGTCAGACCCTTGCACATCTGGAGGAGCTACTGTCTACATTCAGAGAAGAGAAAACATTCAGGGTAACATTCAGAGAAAGCAGAAAGTCTGGGGATCAAATTGATGCTTGAAATATAGTGTTAAGACTGGTAGCAAACTTTTGTAGTAGGGTTTAACAGAACATGGGGTGGAGTCAAGAGCAAGGGCTTCCATATGATAAAGAAATCTAGCACAGTAGACTCCAGAGAGGAAAACAGAAGAATATTGGGGCTTGTAAAGCAGGACTGCACTTAGTTTTAAATCCATCTTCACAAGCTTTGTTACCTTACCTTACTTCTTACTGCAATTTTCGATCCACTGAAAAAAGCATAAATTGAACTGCTTCCCCAAGCAGTGAGAAGAATCTGCTTCCATTGGTGCAATAGCTCTTGGGAGAGAGGAAGGCAATTTGTTTTGTAGTTATTAGCATTGTGGTACCTTCAGAACACCCTAGAAATTGCCCTTTTTGCTGCCTCTTCACCAAAATCAAATCTGCTCTGTGTGCACGCTGAAGACTTTTGATGGAAACTTTTTTTTTTTTATTCTTTTTCCCCTCCCATTAGAGTAATTTCCGAGAGGATTTACCCTGTGCATCTTTGCTACGCTCTATCATGACAATATTACAACTCTGTAATGGCTTCCTGAGTCCAGCTTCTCCTCTGGGAAGCACAATAAGCCGAATCTTGATCAATTGCTTCAGAGTACAGAGGTCAGCTCTTGATGTCCTAGCAGAACTCTCAGACCTAAGAGGTGAGTTAATATTTGCACTTAATTTTTTTTTCTTTTTCATTTAGGAAATACTTGACTATTCTGCAGTTGCAGAGTTTTTCATTCCCTTTTGTTGATCTTTCCAAATGAAGACTGTCACTTCCATTTCCAATAATTACTCATCTTTTCCAGCTCTTCCTACTGTTTTGGCTGACCTTGCTTTCTGGTGATGAGCCAGGGCAGGTAGAGCTGTAATTAAAAAGACTTTAGTGGTTGTGAGAATTTGGATGTTTCTCCTTTACTCTGAGGATTGTACTTGCTTCCTTCTCCAAAGCAGTTTTACAATCCCATGTCTTTCTGTATTTCAGCAGTTAAATTGTAACTCAACTGCTGCTTCTCTCAGTATTGGTCCTTCAGTTTTGTTTTCTGTGTTTCAGGCTGTGACACACTCATAGGAAGCCTATTTGATGTCCTTCTGGCATACCTGGAGAGTCCAAACACCAACCCTACTGTGAGTACGGAACTGAGGAGAGATCCAAGTCTAGTAGCTGGCCCCAGTGGGATGTAGTTCTGAGAAACTGACAACACTTGTTTCTTAGCACAGTTTGCATTAGAGTACGTAGGAGACTTGTACTGTCCTGGGGGCTTGCAGGAAATTGCTAAAATTCTTATGAGCAACTAACTGAGTGTTCTTGAAAGACAGAAACCATCGCCTCTAAAGGTAGCACCAACATACTCAACTTGACATGGCCCCTAAGTATTTAATTCTTTACATGAAGGGCTTCGCTTTCTTGATTTGTTTGAATAACTCTGACAACTGCAAATCAAAAGCTGGAGGAACTAGAACAGGCATTTTCTAGGTGTTTGTTAGAAATGTTAAATAAGCACAGGTTAGTTGTGGCATATTATTTAGGAAGCATACATACTTGTATACTCTGAGGATTTCTCTGCAAGTTTGAGGCTAAACCAAATTTTATCTAGCATAAAGATAACCATGTCTCCTTCTGCAGTAAAATAAATCTTTTTTTATATTGCTTCAGGTTCTAAAGAAAACATTTCAAGCTACATGCAAGTGGTTGGTGCGCTTGCAGGAGCTGTCTTACTCCAACAGTCAGTGGCAACACACTGAGAAGATTTTGAAAGGTAACAAAGCTGTTCAAGTTGAGACAAACAGCAGCTGGTAACATAGGAAATCTGCTCTTGCCTACCTTTCCTGCTCAAAGCACTTCAGATTCATTTGCTTGCAGTTATGTTGAATTTGGGTTTAGCTGCCCAAATAGTGCGTTGAAGAGCTCAGAGCAGCACACAGCAAAGGGATTACACTGGATAAAATGTTAGAGAGGTTTTACAGTGGTTGCTTCAGTAAGGCTTGTTGCCTTTCATGTCCATTCAGGCTTGTCACCTGGCTTTTACAGATGTCTTTCTGGTGCTGCAGAAGCGTTTGTGCAGTCCTTGCTGGGAAGTAAGAGATTCTTCACTGGAGTTCCTCACTGACATGATTAAATGCTTGAGTGGTAGGTACAGAGATTTGACAGCTTAGCTTGTTGGAGGTTTTTTATTGTGGTTTTTTTTTTTTGGTTGGTTGGTTTGGTTCTTTAATCTTATGGAAGTCTGTCAGGCTTGTGAAGCATCCTCTGACCTGTAACTGAAAGGCTAAGAAAAGAAAGAAGTGTTGAGATCTTTTACTCTTAAAATCTGACAAAAAAGTTAATAAAATTACCCTAATTTTTTGTTGAACTCAAATTGCCATCCTTTCCTTAATGGCAGTTTTGGCAAGTTAAACTGAGGAGTGTTGAGACAATCATACATGTTGAGACGTGTCTCTCAAGGCAGGGGATGATTCTTAACAGCAGATAACACTTTCCTTTTTTTGAGTTTGCTTTGCAGTGGAATCTGTTTGGTTTCACTCAGCAGACTCGGGGCTGGGATTCAAGAAGCTAAAAACCTAGATCTGCTTTGCATGCTTTGGATAAATTGCCAATTTTCCACTTTACTGGTAGCTCAGGTGTTGCAGCAGGTAGCACTAGGGCAGTGATAATTCTCCTCCAATAGTTCTGCATTGTTGGAAGAGAGGAGGTTGTTGTCAACTGCTGTCGTCCCCAGGTCACAAAGGAAGTATCAAGCACTCTTGATACTGCATTAGAAGTTTACCCTGCACCCCTCTCAGTGCTGCTGTTCTGTTTTCTTTGCCATATGACTTGACAACAAGATAGGAGGACTACTTTTTCCTCCTTTAAGCAAAGTCGTAAGTTTGATGAGGCTGAAACCTTGTCCCCACTGACCTGGAGAAAGTTTTCTTCTTGCTACTGGAACAACTGTAAATGGATTTTTCCAAGTTCCAGTGTCTAGCAGAGTTTTACTAAAAGTCACCAAGCTGCTGGAAAATGGAGAGCCTGACACAGAGCATCTGTGCTCTTGTGAGCAGCTGTCTGGTCTCTCCAGTGGCTCAGCTCACTGGCAGCTGTCCCTGCAGTCAGTGGGCATCCTTGTATGACGCAAAGAACTGTTTGCATTGGAAACAGCATACTCTGAGAGAATAAAGCTTCACTTCTTTGGATTGCCATCTTGTTTGCAGATCAGGATGAGTTCAGGCAGTCTCTCCTGTCTTCGGAGGTGGTGAGGCTTACAGAAAATCTTCTCGAGGATCCAGAAAGCTACGTGCGAGCAAGTGCTGTGACTGCGGTGGGACACTTGGCCTTCATTGCTTACTTTGCTCCAGAGTCTCCTGTCACAGGGAATCAGTATAATAAAGAGGTATGATGAATTCGTGAAGCCTACTGCATACTCAAGCAGAACTACAAATCAAATTACCACTTTAATACTTAGAACTTTCTTCACAAGTTACTTGCCGTCTCATGCAGGCAGATTTCACAACCAGTAATGGAAAGATGAGATTTTTTTTGTTCTGCTCTTCTTGTTTCTTTGCACATTCCTCCCCTCATTGTGCTTGCTTTTGTCTTTTCACATTTAGAACACTGCTGCAAAGCTTCAAGAAATCTTGTCAACAGACCCCGAGGGCTTTCCTAGGAGGGCTGTGATCAGCATCTTCATAGAGTGGCTGAGCCAGGGCTGCACAGGTCAGCTGGAAGATACAGGGCAGTTTGTCTCTAGAGTGATCCAAACTGTGCAGCATGACTTAGACTGGGAAGTCAGACTTGGTGGTTTGGAACTGATTCAAGATTTCTGTCATCAGACATTCTGCCAGCTTGGCCTTCCTCAACACCCAGATGATCCTGTCTCATCTTCAGTAACTAGTCCCATTCTTGAGAGCGAGTCACTGCAGATATTTTGCCGAGCAAAACTGTTCAGCTTTTTGTTTAGGTCTTTGTGTGATTGTGACAAAACATTAGGTCAGAGAGCCTGTCGTATACTGCTGGACTTAAGTAATCATTTCTATCCCCTTGGTACCCCAGGGGATTTAGATGAGGCTGTAGATTTACCTGTCAGACACAGCATCGCCTGCTTACAGAGGACACTAAGGCAGGGTTCTCTGGCCCAGAACTTCCCCGCAGATGGGGTGGATTTTGAAGATCCAGAGAGCATGATGTTAGCTTTGGGTACAATAGACTTAATAGAGCTCTATGATGAGCTAAATAAAAGCAGTGACCATGTGGAGAAAAGCCCTCAGTCCCTCTTACAGGACATCCTTGCTACTGTGGGGACCATAGAGGAGAACGAAGCTGACTGTTACTGAAGACATCTTTTGCTCTTGACAGAGCTTAAGCAGTTTTCTTCTGTAGAAGTTTTTTCTACAGTCATGAAGTCTCTCTTCAGAGGATAAGAGGTTATACTGAACAGAGAAAAGGATTGTTTCATTAGCTGTTAAATGGGTTAGAAAATCTTTCCTTTGATACTGATTAATATTTGTTAAAAAATATAGTCTCAAATAAACTATGGTTTGTTTTTCAAAGTAAACACATTAAGAATCACATTTCTTCTTTTATAAAGTCCTGTGTCTTTTAAGAAAGCACCAGACCCTGCCTCTGAAAGGAGACATTTAAAAAAAAAAAAAACAACCAAACAAAAAAAAAGCCAACCCCAACAACAAAAAACAACCCAAACCCGGTGACTGAAAGCAAGTTGTTGCATGCTCCTTTTAGAGCCAGCGTGGTTAAAACTGATGGAGACTGGTTTTAAGGGACAGTCGTTTTGATCTTGACCATCTCTCCATTTTCACAACAGTTCTCAGGTTCCCTGTTGCATTTTGAGGTCCAGGGCAGAAGGTGGCACTTAAGAAGTCAAAAGCAGATCATCATTAACATTACAAACTCTCTTCTATAGTAACATGCTGCTTTGATCTCAGCAGTCACACTAAAAAAGCTGACTTTGTTTTTAACTGAAGCCAGAGGCAGGTTCATTTTGCTGATTTTTTTCAAGTGCACTTATTCTCCATTCCTAAAGAACCAGGATAGCTTCTAACTAGTAAGAGCAACTCACACCTGCAGCTTTTTCATTATAAATGGATCTATGCTGAGCTTTGCTAAACAATTGGAGAACAGCACCTATAGTGCGAATGGCAACACTGTTTTCTGAGGAAAAAATTGCCAATTTTAATAAAACCTCAAGGCTAATTTCCAGCCTGCTCCGATGTCTTGCCACGTGCTGAGAAGCTTTCTGAATTCTAAGGGGAATGGAAACCAAAATACTTTTACCAATAGGTCAAACCACATTGTGTTCCTTTCTGTCATGGGTGTTACTTGGCATCCTTCATCCTTGTGCAGCTGGAACACAACACTCCTTTTAGGTTAATGGAGGCTCTGCATCTAATGCAGTGGAAGAACTTCTACGATCTCCTCCTTCAGTCTTATCCCTGCAGCAGTACAGTAGAGCAAGATGTAGCTGAGGTTGAGGATTTACTCTATGCCTTTTAATGAAGTCATCACACTTACCTGTCTCTGTGCACAGCTTTATGGGGAGCCCTTGAGTGTTGTGCCAGCAGCTGTTATTAGGAGAAAGCAGCTCTGCTGCTGATACACAATTCTACCCCAGCAGGGTCTACACTTGGCAAAAGCCAGGAAGATTAAAAATCATGCCTTTTCCCGCCACTGTGTTTTTCTCAGAAAGAGAAAGGGTTAGCCAGAGAGAAGAGATTTGCTTTTAAAGAAGTGTGGATTGTTTGTGGAGTTTTAGCAATCCTGTCTGCTGCAGGGATTATAGTTCCAAAACTAGCATTATGTGTTGGCAGTCAGTCAGATACGCTCCAGGAAAAGAGACAGCAGGTTGCTGGGTAAACATCTTCCTCCCATTCAGCACTGGAATTCTTCTGATTTCAGGGCAATATAGTTCAGGAGACTCTAAGGAATTATTCAAATATCAGAAAATTGAAAAAGTGACTTGTTACAGAAGGGAAACTCATTGCTTATAACCAAGGTCTCTGGACTCCCAGACCTATTAATTTTTAATGGAACTTTTTTCTTTTTAATTGGCTTGGGTGGTGGTGACATTGTTAAGTTTATACTTAGCTTTATTTTGCATAATTGCAGTCTAAAGTCTTGTTTATATACAGAATGCTTGTACACTAATACCCAAATGAAAAAACAAACTGGGAGGGCTCCTTATCTTTCGAAGACAAATTATGAAGTCCTTTCATCTTACATTAAAAACAGGTCTCCACCTCCAGGATGAGGTGACTCAGTGCCTATTCTGTACTTCTCTCTTCCAAGCTCGCTGCAATGCCTTACTTTGTTTTCTCTGCCACTCTAGTTATGGTGGAAAGTCTTTTGAACACCAAGATGCTTGCACTGACATCCCACACCTGATAACTGGGAGAAACACAAAGGGTCATGAACACCTGAGCAATATGAGGAACAAATGCCACAGACGAGAGAGGTTAGAGGGGATGAAAGAAAAATACACACACACACCCCCCTTTTCTTTCTACAGAGGTTGATGGCAGTAGGGTTTGAGAGATGGAAACTTAGCTACCAAATTTGTAAACATGCACAAAGAGCTACTAATGTGAATCATCCATCATGCTGGGGTAGCCTCTCTAGCATGCCCATCTTTGCACACAAGAACTTGTAGAAGCCCTACCCCACTTACACTGCTAACTCATTTTCTACCTGCCACTTACCTACAAAAGCTTTTTTTTTGGACCTCCACAAGATCCTTATCCCAGCCACACAGCTTTCTGCTGGGTTAAGAGTTTACACCGTGTGTTATATCTTCCCAAGGAGCTGTGGTTGTGGTGCACCGAGGGGGAAGGTTTAACTCTCAAGGAGACAGTCCTGAGAAGCAGATTTGTTACCCACACACAGAATCATAGAATTGTCAGGGTTGGAAGGGACCTTAAAGATCATCTTGTTCCAACCCTCCTGCCATTGGCAGGGACACCTCCCACTAGATCAGGTTGCTCAGACCCCCATCCAGCTTGGCCTTAAAAACTTCCAGGAATGGGGCTTCCACCACCTCTCTGTTCCAGTGTCTCACCACCCTCGCGGTGAAGAGCTTCTCAATGTCTAGCCTAAATCTGCCTACCTCTAGTTTTGCTCCATTCCCTCCAGTCCTACCACATTCACTTCAACAAGTGCAGTTGCTGCTTACCACTTCACAGGATGACAACAGTGGTCCCTCCGTCAACTCTACACACCCAGCTCACTTCTGTCACACACTGTGGACTCCAAGGACATGGAGAAGGAAGGCGGTGGGCTGTCTGGCTTTGTGTTATGGACACGGGAGAAAGCTCAAAGCTACCTGTCTGGGATGGATTTCAGTGGGAACCGCTGGTTTCCCAGCGTCGGTGCTGTAGCTGTGCAGGGTTCCTGCAGGAGGCAGGCACCACCGAGAGAGTTTCCAGAGCACGCCCACATCACAAGTGGTTGCAGCAAAGGCTGTGGCCAGGCAGGGGCCTCGTTTAATACAAAGAGCACCAAGGCTCGGGACTGTCGTTTGCTTTAATGTGGGCTGCGGGTGGCAGGCGGTGGCAATACAAGTGGTATCAACGCAGAACAGCGTGGACCAGAGAAATGTACACGTCCGATGGCTGGTACCGTGAAAGGACAAGATTACAAAGCTCATTTCAGCTCTTTTTCTGCACGGGGGCAATTTAAGTTCTGTGGCTTGATCTGTAAACAGGTATGAAATTCTTAGAGTTGCTGTCAACGCATTCCAACAAAGCTCTGAAGAAAGGGGTCATCCTTTAACTGCTTGGACTCAGACACAGGAGACAAGAAGCACCTTTGGCTCGGCACTAGACTCTGCTAACAACAGCTTCATAAGAGCTGCCAAAAGAACGGCTGTTAATTTCATGTTTTAATACACTGGACATTTAAAATCCACAGATGATTCTTGGCCTAATTATACTAATTGCACAACTTAGGCAAAAATGGACCATAAATGTCTAAGGCTGCTGCTTTAGCTTAGATATGTGTTCTGTGATTGCAGACCAACTCACGCACAACACTGCAATATCTTTTGTCTATCTCTAATAAGATTTGCTCTACTTTTTAATACATATTCATCAAGGCTTCTAAAAACCACTGTGCACTGGAAACTCATCAACTAGTTTCACTGCAGAAGTTCTCAGCAATTTACAGTGGAAAAAAAAAAAAATACTAGTAGCAGCACCCCTGTAGTCTGTGATTTCCCTTTAGAACAGTGGGGTTTGTCCTCTCTTGGGAAATAAAGCACCACTAACGTGGCCAGACCTCAGCCTGCATCAGACATGCTCCTCCTCAGACAGGGCAGATCTTGCCTGTAACCTTGCAAGCCAGCACGCCAGGAAATGGCAGGGTTTTCTTTCAAAGAAGTGGCGTGTCTGTCTGAACGAGATGGAACGAAGCTGGTGACGTGCTGGTGACGTGCAGCTGCAATTCGGGGCTCTGCAAGCACCCAGCATGGGCACGCTTAGAAGACATCACCAGATGGAAGGGGAAACGAGCAGTCCGTGTCTAAAGTCCCTGCAATACTAGAGGTGCAATTACACAACTGTTTCAGTTAAAGCAAAATTAAACTAAAAAACCCCAACCCACTCTTTCTATCTGTGGTGTCAATTCTAAATCTCTGCTTAGAGAACAGCAGCTTAATGTTGTTTATTTACTGTAAACATACAACTGCAAAGATGCCGTTCACAAGGCTGCCTCCAGAACAAACGCATTCAAAACAAGTTACTCCCCAGCTCGTTCTGCTGTTGCCTAGTTATTAAACTCTGTGCAAGGGCAGAAACATGCTGTCTGGGACTGAGGGTGCACCCACTGCTTGAGGGACATTGCCTGATTAGGCCACATGGGTGTAAAGTAAAATCACAGCCTTAAACAGCCCCTGTAGACTGTTAGGGCTTGAACTGTGCTAAGACTGGCCTTCTTCACTCATTTTTGGTGCAAGATAGGTGGGAATTACCCCTAAGGGATAGATATACTCTCAGATCTTCAGTTCTCCCATTTCATTACCTCTTGGTCCTCATATTTCTAGTCTCCATTGACCCCATATCCCCTGAGCTTTCAGGCTGGGTCAGTAGAAGGCAGCAGGGAGCTTGTGCTGCTGTGCATAGGGACATCGAGTCTTGTCTTGACTGGTCCCTCACCACCACTACGTTCAGAACTTTGGCCCTGAACCACTTCTGGGCTGAGTTACGACCAGCACAAAGGAGGTGCAGAGACAGGTCTGGCAGATGGTGAATCCAGGCTGTACCTCTTGAAACAGGACTCGGTCCATCCAAACTAGCTCCAAAAAAAGCTGCATTAGCTGTCACACATTAAATTCTTCTGAGTTAGACCTTATATAGGCTGGCCAGGGGCACAGGTGAGCCCTGGAGCCCATTGCTCTCAAAACCAAACACCATTGATGGGACTCATCTTGTGATTACAACTTCCATTACACGCCAAGAACAAAAAAGCTTTAACTAAAACACAGATGGCTATGGTTGCTAAGTGACAGCATCCATACAGGCTTGTCACAGCCATGAGACAAACAGCTGTGACTGCACAACAATCCCATCTTCTCCATGTAGTTGAGGATAAAAATGCTGTTTTCATTGGCATCTAGTAACCTTAACTTTGACCTGTCAAAATGTTTTATATTTAGGTTCTGACAAAGAGCCCTGTGAAAACAGGGCTAAATACAAGTCTAAAGCCTCCACTGAAACCAGTAGAAGCAAGTTGGATTTGAAGTATCTTTACTACTGCATGCTCTTTCAACATACTTTCTTCCCAGTGAGCTAGTGCATAAGACAACACCACAGCTTTCTTGGCTAAACCACCCATTTCCATAAAACAGGGAGCTACATGACAGTACTTCCAGTGAGGGTCATTTGAAAAAAACAACAACAAAAAAAATACACCTGTCAGCTTCCAGAGGAAACCTGAGGGATATGTTCAACACCGAAGGTTTCTGCAATATCTGTGTAGGACAGCTGCTTCTTCAGAGCTGTCAGCAACATATTCCCTTAAAAATAAAGTCTTTAAACTGGAACTTTAAAATTACATAAGATGTTAAGGAGTCTGGGACCCAAGGAGATGCAAAGTGGCCACTTGCTCCAGTGAAAGCAGAGGTGGGATGGGGTGGGAGGGAGCCTTCATAGGTAGATCAACACCATTTTGCCTGGGTGGAGTATTGCAAACCCCTAAAGCAGACAGACCCCAGTTGGTGCAACTGGCAGCTCAATGCATCCACGAAAGATCCATTTTTAGAAGGGGTGGAAAACCAGTATTGCGAACACATATTGCAACAGGCTGTATACAATCACTTGCTCACCCTATGTACGCCTAGGTGCTGCAGAAAAACCTGTCTGAGGCCATGAGATAAGGAACAAATCTGTCAACATCCCATGAACAAACCAGAAGCAACCAGGAAAAGCCAGCATGCAGCTGCCAGTCCAGCTGCACGGGCACATCCAGGCACTCCAGCACGAGGGATCGCCTTCAGCTGCTGACACGGTGCATCTTGGCATGAAAGACCCTACTGGAGCATGTGAGACCATGCTTACTCCAAGCAGCAGTTCTCAGCAACTGCTGCAGCTCATTATGCACTTTCCGAATGAATTCTCTTTCAGCTCCATCCACAGAAGCCTTGATTTCCAGTGCCAGGAGTAACAGCCCTGATCCTGCCAACAGCTCTAACACATGAGTTGCCAGTGCAGTCAAAGCTCATCCACATGGATAAAGCCAACTTGACTGTTGCCTTTGGTCACTATCTCCACGTCAGCATGTTAAACACTTCTATTTCACACATCGTGCCAGAATAGAATGTGATTTATTTTTCCCCTGTATTTTATCCATAAATGCAGCACTTTTTCCAGCTTTCCCATTCCTCAGACAGCTTCACCACAGTCAAGAAACGAGCGTGTCTCATACTGGTATTAAAACCCTGTGTCTCTGCTCTCTAAATCCCACAGCACAGGGTGAATATTGCTGCACAGACAAAGGTCTGACTTTTCAGCAGCATTAAATTAGGCAGCTCAAAGGTGTAGCACGCCGTCTGGCTGGCTGGATGAAAGGCACGTCCTCCGCGTACGCCACAGCGCTGGCGGGCAGACAGCTCAGCCTCGCTGTTACTACAGACATGGCATCATGGAGGGAGAGGGAAAAAAAAATAATAATAAAAAAAGGCCTCCTGTCTCCCTAATTCTTGTTGAGAACTTCTGCCCTGTAGGGATCAGCCTTGCCTTCCCCCCTAGTTTGGGAGCATCTTCTCCACCCTTTATTTATTACAATGAGATCAAAGATCCATCTCCATGGAAACGTCTGAGCTCAAAGAGTTTCTGCACTACAGCTTTACATCCTGCACATAGGTTTTGGCACTGTTTTTTGAAACAGAAGCTTTGAGATGCTCAGCATTCCAGTCTCTACAGAAATGGTTTGATTAGTAATAATCGATACGCTGAGCAGCATGAGTGTGTGTAATAACTGCCATGCACCCTGCAGAGCACAGCTGCCCTTGTATTGTGGCATCTGTGTTCCATGAAGAGCGCAGCCATTCAGCTGCACATGGAGGCACTTTGGTAGGACTTTTAGCAGACCTGGAGACCAGAGCCACGTGAGCAGTGCTGGTGGATCCCACTACTGCCCGCTCTGGGCTGTGGCTCTGCCTTGGAGGCAGCAGTGGCTGTGGAGCAGACAACAGAGACAGCAAGTGGTCCAACACCCAGTCCAGCAAAGACTTCATGAATTCAGCAGTGGCTGGGGCACTGGTTCTAGGTCATTTCAATGACTTCTCTCCCAGTACTGCTGAGCTGCAATTTCTTCAGCATACTCACTCCTACAACTAATTACCCAGGAGAGAGAAAATACAAAAATAAATAAACCAGACATGCTTTATGATATTTTTGTTCCCTGTTCAGCTCACCACATGGCCACACAAACTGCTAAACTGCTGTACTGGGGGCAGGAGCAACCAGCCGGAAGGAAAATTGTTCAAAATGGCCATTACATCTGCTGCTGACAGAAAGCAGCCTCACAGAAAAGCTTCCTTTCAGCTTAAACCTCATGTAGAGAAACGTCAGGGCAAAAAGGAATGAAACACAACTCACTTGTGAGACTGATATTTTCACAGGCAAGTCCCACAAAGGGCAAGCAGGGAGTGAAGAGCACCCGGGGCTGCATTAGCACCAAAGCAGAGCTAATAACACCGACCTGCAGAGCAGCAGCCAGTGCCTGGGGCAGAAGGAAGCCCCATCTTGTACCACTGCTGGGGGCAGGTCCTGCTCCCAAGGAAGTCAGTCCATATCTTGCTACTGCTTGAGGCAGTGATGAGCCCCAAGTCACCCATACCCATACAGAATGTGATTTTTATAATCACATTAAAAAATTTCAGAATAGCAACTGTGGAGAGAGCAATCCAGCTGCCAACACTTAGTCTTAGCCTAGGGCACAGGCAGAATATGCCAGGCATGAATTAATACTGCATAAGCTGCACCATGCTGAGTTTCATGGCTTAATTATAAAAGAGAAAGCAATAATCAAGGGATCTGTAAGGCTAATAAGTGTTCGGAAAACACCGAATGTGGCACAAGAGCCACAGCCAGGGTGACAGGACATGAATGCATTTAAAAAGCACATTAATCACACGCTGGGTATTAATTCACAGCTGGTTTCCAATGACAGCACTTGGCCTTTAGCCGCATTTGTAGCATCACTGGGCACAAGCAGATGATCACCTAGCCCAGTGCAAAGCAATCTACCCGTCAGCAAAAAAAAACCCCTAACAGCCGTGCATCAGTCCAACAAGACACAGACATTAGCTCCGGCTTAAAGCTCTCCACTGCCTTTTGCCTAAGCTTGGTTTAGCACTCACACCCCTATCAGCATTTGGAGGTTTCTGGGTCAGCGACGGTGTCCACCAGGCTGCACAGCACGAGTCACCTGGCAAAGGGCAGCCCAAGGAGAAAAATCAGGCCCCTGGCAAATTCTCCAGACGCGTCTGCAGTAAAACACTTGAAAGCGCTTCTGATTCTCAGTGCCTCCAACTATCTCTGCTCTCCATCTCGTATTTCATCTCACTGCAGCTTTTTAATTACGCAGGCAGCTCAATGAGGGGCTTTGCCTCTCATTCACAGACTTCCATTCTTCTATATGGAGTACATGTTTCTATAGAGGGTACTGTCTCCAGTCAGATTATTGCCCATGTGAAACTCGATGACTTTGGGAAAACTCGGAAAAATCTTAAAATGGAGATGTCACCGACAAGAACTGCTCCACCTGCACTATCACACAGTGATCCTCAAATTCCTCTAGACCAAGATGCCAATGCAGGACTTGACCCAACCCCTTACTGGTTGCTGACATCAGCAAGATACTCCCTGGGCTGAAATGCAGCAGGACTGAGTACCAGTCAGGGCTGCATGTATAGAAACTTGAAATGCTCCCAAACATCCACTTCTGCCCAATAATTTATTGCATCCTTACTGCAAACATCTCAATCTCCAGCCCTCTAGAAACGGCAGCTCTTCAGAGTGCTCTGCCCAAAGCTCTATTATCAAACCAAAGCATTTCAAAAGAAATCGCTACCTTTCTTCTCTTACTAATAATCCCAAATTTAACCATGTCCTACTTAACACCTCCTCTGAAACCAGGAAGCAAGATGCTATTTCTGCTGGCCTCAATAAGTGGACTCTGCTGAACCCCGGGGAACACACAGATCAGATACCAGGCTAAGTTTAAAGCCTGGGAAGGATTGCTCAGGTAGCAGCCTCCTTCCTCATTGTTCCTGTAGCCTAATCAGGAGCTAAGAGGAAGCAAACATGGGGTTTTTTATTTGTTATTTTTTTAAATGAGAATCATTCCGTACATTCCCCAGATCTTCTATGCCAGGCCAAATTAATACACTGAAGCTGCAGTCTCCTTGCTGTAAAAATACAGATCTGCCCCCTCTTCTGCCTCTGCGACCATATGGGCACCTGAAATCATGCTTCCTCATGGGAATGAATCATGGAGCATCCACACTGACTTCTTAGAGAGAGGCTTCAAACACTAAATCAGTGGTACAGACCCTGCATTCGGGCAAAGCTTAGGAGAGAAAAAAAAAAATCCTTCTACTGGCACAAGATGGATTTGGACCAGCTACTGCCTAGATCTGTGGGCTGACAGCCTCTTCTCAAGTCTCCAATGCCAGTAAAAAGTCTTAACTCTGAATAAGCCCGTAGTATGA
This sequence comes from Chloroceryle amazona, assembly GCA_027560015.1. NCBI lineage: Eukaryota > Metazoa > Chordata > Aves > Coraciiformes > Cerylidae > Chloroceryle > Chloroceryle amazona. The sequence continues at coordinate 4,415 of JANHFX010022922.1, read as the reverse complement.
GAAGCTGCTCAGGATGTACATGGAAGCATGATCTAGCAACTTATTTGCAAATAAATGGCTCCCTTTTATTCCCCCACAGATCTTCTGCCCAGTATTTTCATTTTCACTCCATAGCTGTTCTCTTTTTATTTCTCTTATCTTTTCCTCCAGCATCAGCTTGCAGCAGCAGCTTGCACTCACTAATCAGAGAAGGGCTGGGCTCTTTTTGTGTGTTTCATCAAGTCTGTGGCACTACAGTGACACCAACAAACACTTGTTCTCATTAAAGTTCCTCCCCAAGCCTGCCAGTACAGCCTGGACCATGCCAGGACACAGCAGAGAGGGACAATTTTGCTGGTCCAGGATGTTCCCAGAACTAGCACAAGTATTGCCTTAGGGACACTAATGCCTCTCTGCTCCATCACCTACCAGAAGGTGCCTGCTGCTCTCTGCTTCTCTTTCACCACCTCCTATTGAGGGAGGGAAGCTGTCCTTCACTGCTGCTGACCTGAGCTGCTTTTCTTGCGTTTCTCAAGGAATCACAGAAAAACTTGAGTACCAGACTTGTTCACCCATGCCTCCACGGGGCTCATCCACAGGGCTTTTTAGGGAAGGCTGATGAATAGAGCACAAGGTAGCACCTCAGTACATGTCCTGGCACATGAACAGGGATGGCTTGGGTAGCGCCCAGGGCAGCAGTTGGGCAAAGGAGGGGCTTTTCCACAGCACCAGTACAATACACTGCATGTGTAGGATATCACATGGAAGAAAAAAGGAACATTTCATCTCCCTTTCATGCCCTCTCATGCAGGCAGCCAAAACAACGGACATCAGTGAGGAAGTACAAAACTCCTGTAGTCTTGTCAGACACGGTCCCTCAGACTGTCCTGTTCAAGGTGAAATCCTGCGTAAATAATTCCTCATCTCCTGCTTCAGACCATCTCTCTACCAGAAACCCCACCAGATGTTCAGCTTGCAAAGAGAGCAAACCCGTCCCCACACAGGTCCATGCTACATCCTCCTAGCAACAGCCAGGATGGTAACTCTTAATCTCCATGACAAACCAGTCAGTCCTGTTTCTCCTCTTCCTTTCCATCACCATTAATATGTAACAGATCTCACCCTTTGGCATTTGTGCTTGTTCCTCCTAACAAAATTTGCAGCTGCCTCATTTCCATAGAGGCAACAACATGTGACTTGATTCTTATTTTTCTCATGCACATTCCCTATTTCTCCTCCTCGTGCACAGTACAGTCCAGAGGGAGGCAGCTCCTTGCCTGGCTGTGGCTGCAGTTGTGTTAGAACCAACAGCAAAGGAGCTGCTAGCAATTCTGCAGCGCTGCCCAAACGTAGGCCAGGGCTTTAGGGTTGACCAGCAAAGAGGGAACAAGATCTGAACCCACACTGCTTTCTCTAGACTGGTTCTAATATCCAGACTTTAAGAACGGGTCCTTTTACACTTTGTGATGGTGTCCTGGCTATCTTCAAAACCGCCTCGAGATTATGAGGATGCAGCACTAATACACTGACTTTTGAATAGCCAGAGCTCCAATAACAGGAGAGCCTTTCACACCTGCAGGGCAATCTGCTTTCTAAAAAACAACTGCATAGGCATTCAGAGTGTAATCCCACCAGGAAAGAGACCCTGCAGAAACCCCGGCTCAAGCTGAGAGGGCATGCAGAGCTGAAAAGAAACTGGAAGTCAGAAGAGAAATGATTTACCCCAGTCACACTGCAGATCAGTGGCAGAACCAAAAGGACCCTGACCACCACCACAGAACTTGCTCTCCATCAATCAGCTCAGGGCAGCCAACTTATGCTGCCTGGGGGTCACTTACCTCCAGCCAGGCATCCAGCAGCCTTATGTCAACCTGAGGTGATAAATGCAGAGAAACCCAACAGGGATTTGCACCCCTGGTTTCACACACCCAACTTGGCTACAAAGCAAGGCACAAAACCCCCATCAGACAGGCTGGGTCTGAGACATCCTCTAGCTGCCCTTGCCCAAGTGCTATTCATAAGGGGACACCCTCAGGCAGCACCATCATAGCTATCCAAGAGAGATTTAGAAATACACACCACGAGCACACTTTTCAATAATTTTCCTAGAGCCCAGGTGGGAACACAAAGTCACCTCTTCACCTTCTCAGAGCAGAGACCACTTGTTTCATCTCCTCTTCACCCTGCTGAACCTGGGAACACAAGCTTGACTGAAACCCATCTTACAGAGAGGCATCCCATCTTGATTAGAAAACACTACCATATGGAAAGACTTCCACTTTACCCAGTAATTTGTTCCAGCAGCTAATCAACTTCATTCTTAAAAAAAATTAACGCCTATTTTCTCATTTCAATTTGTCTGGCTTCAGCCTGCAGCTGTGGTTTGGGCCATGGCTCTTCTCCCTGGCTTAAATAGTTCTTGGGTACCTGCCTTTTCTCCTTGTGAAGCTATTTATGTATCGCCATACAATTTTCTTCAGATAAACAACTGCTGTTGCTTAAGTTCCAGTCTTAGGGATTGATTTGGAGATTTTTTTTAAATTCCACTGCCCCCTGAGATCGTGCTGCTCCGTGAAGTTTCCTGCACTCGCCTACCCGAGTCACGTGCCTCTCTATTTTACATCCTTCTACACAGAGGCAACAGATCGTGGCCTCTCTAGGAAACACAACTCGGCATAAACAATTGAGTTTAGAAGCAGAATAATGATTACTGCTGCTCACTGCAGATAAAGGCCACTTGTGGTGAGCATCACGTCTCTGCTGCGAGCAGCTTTAATCACAACTGAGCTAATGCTGAGCGCAGCCCTGCCAGCGCTCTTCCGCTCCCTCCCTAGCCTAAATTGCTGTCCCTCCAATTCACTGCACGTCTACCCCCGCTAACTCCTGGCTGTCTTCTCATCTGATTTTTCACCACTTCCCCCTCCATTTTTCCCCTCCTGTTGTATTGATCTCCTCTTAATAAAACCACCCTCCTATTCTAAAAAGTCAGAGAGTGAACATGTGGCTGTTTCCTCATCGCTCGCTCTGTCCCTGCTCTCCTGGGCAAGGACTACCCACCTTCTCCTGTGGATAAACACATTGTTTATCAACACTAGTCTGGCTCCCCTGTGCTGGTCAGTCAGTGGTCTGGCAGCTAATCCAGGAATTAATTATTAAGTTTAAATGCAATAGCCAAAAAAAAAAAAGCCTTTTTAGAGCTTGCCGTATCAGGACAGTATTTTTGTCTGGTTTTAGCCCATGGCTTCCTCAGGGTGGAATCTGATGCTTTGAGGCTTGTATTGTCCTGAATATGTTGATGGTGTACTAAGAGCAACTTGCAAATAGATAATTTAAGCTAATTAATACAAATAAGCTCTAATTACAAGCAGCAACCAATTAAAACAGCAGAGAGGGCATCTCCTGTGCTTGGGGTAGTAGATGAAGTGGAAGATGACGGTATCGCAAGGCCTTAGAACTCCCTCCTGCCCTCCCCCCATTCTGAATCTCAGAAGGTTTCCCACAAAGAGGTTTCATGAGCAGCCTTGCTGACAGGAGAAGCTGCTGCTTTGCCTCTTGGCCTGATTATGACAGCAGCAAATTAGGGCAATTTTTCACCAGTGATGCTGTTGGTGCTTTAAGAGCAATGCAGGTCTCAGGGACAGCACACCGCAGCTCACAGTGATGGGCTTATTCCGTGCTTGCTAACTCTGCAGCACAGCACATGGTCATTTGTCCAGTTTCATGGCCACCTTGGCTCTGGCGGGACGTTTGTGTTGGCCCTTGCAAGGCCTTTGCTTATGCTGGATATTTGGGCTGCCAGGACCACTTACACCTCCTGAGGCTGTAAAACTTCTTTTTTTGTTGTTTTTCAAATTTCAGCTTATGTCACTTAGGGACACGCTTGGGACCCAGCCAGTGTATTCCTTTTTCATTTCATCTAGGGATGGCAGAAATGAGGGATCAAAGCACTGAAGGGATCAAAACATGAAAGTCAGACTAAATGAAGCAATGAAAAAATGGGGAGATCCACTCCTCTCATGTAATTAACCTTTCCAAGAACAGATAATATTCCCAAATTAAAGGACATCGCGGGACATGGAAACACATCCAGGTCATGTGGGAGAGATGTACTGAGCGGAGCATCAAGGCAAATGCAAACACCGCTCCCATGGAGGAGATCGCATCAGTCGCTGGCATAAGCACATAACGAGCGCTCTGCTCTCCAGACACCCACTCGCTCCTTCGTTCATTTCTTATTAAGAGCAGAGATTAAAGGGCTTTCAGTCCTTGGAGCGCTGTCATGTTGCTCAGCCCCAGGCTCTTTCGGGAACGCGCATCCCAGAATGAGCTCTGGCTTTGCTCTCGCTCCTCGATCCCAGGCTCCAGCGAGCCGGGAGCGACCGCTGCCACCAGCCTGCGAACACCCGGGGACACCTTCTCCCCGGGCCCGTCCCGGG
>JANHFX010022920.1:9415-26770 GCA_027560015.1 Chloroceryle amazona | reverse complement strand
GTGCCATGGACTTGTGCACTTTCAGGTTCATCAGATGGTCACGAACCTGATCTTCACTTACAAGGGGCAGTTCTTTTTTCCAGACCCTGCCATTATCTTCTGTGACTCCAAGAGTGTGGCTGGAGCCCTTGTCAGTGAAGACTGAGGAAATGAAGTAATTAAGAACCTTGGCCTTCTCCATATCACTTTGTCACCCATTCTCTCCTCTTCTCTAGGAAGACTGGGAAAATTGTGGGTCCTCTCCGGAACAAAATAGGAGACCTGGTTACCCAGGATGTGGGGAAGGCTGAGGTACTGTATTACTTTTTTGCCTCACCAGCCATACTGCCCAAGTTATAGAAGGCAAGTGCAGGGACTGGGAGAATGAAAATCTGCCTGCTGTAGGAGAAGAACAAGTTCAAGACCATGTAAGGAACCTGAAGGTGTACAAGTCCATGAAGCTTGATGAAATACATCCACAAGTCCTGAGGGAACTGGTGGTTGAAGTGGCTACACCACTATGCATCATATTTGAGAAGCTGTGGCAGTCCAGTGAATATCCCACAACCTGGAAAGGGTGAAACATAAGTCCCATTTTTACAAATGAGGAAAAAGGAAGAGCCATGGAACTACAGGTCACTCAGTTTCACCTGTGTCCATGGAAATGTCATGGAGCAGATCCTGCTGGAAACTGCACTAGGGCTCATGGAAAATAAGAAGGTTTCTGGTGACAGCCAACATGGCTTCACTAAGGACAAATCTTGCCTGACAAATTTGGTGGCCTCCTATAACGAGTTTACAGAGTGGGTGGAAAAGGGACATCAACTGACCCGGACCTTTCTAAAGCATTTGACATTGTTCTGCATGACAACCTTGTCTCTAAATTGCAGAGACATGTATTTGAAGGATGGATCAGTTGGTGGGTAAGGAATTGGCTGGTTGGTCACACTTAAAGAGTTGTGGCCAATGGCTTGATGTCCAAGTGGAGAGCAGTGATGAATAGCATTGCTCAGGGGTCATTATTGAGACTGGTGCTGTTTAACCTCTTTGTCAGTGACATGGACAATGGGAGTGAGTACACACTGAACAAGTTAGCCAGTGAAACCAAGCTGTGTGGTGTAGTCAACATGATGGAGGTAAGGGATGCCATCCAGAAGGTCCCTAACAAGCTTGAGAGGTATGCCTGTATGAACCTCACTAAGTTCAACAAGGCCAACTGTAATGTCCTGCACATGGATTGGTGCAATCTCAAACACAAATACAGACTGGGCAGAGAATGAATTGAGAGAAGCCCTGTGGAGAAGGACTTGGAGACATTGATGCACGAGAAGCAAAACACAACCTGGTAATGTGCATTTGTAGCCCAGAAAGCAAACTGTATCCTGGGCTGCATCAAGAGAAGTGTAGCCAGCAGGTCAAGGGAAACGATTCTCCCCCTGCACACTGTTCTTATAAGAGCCTGCCTGTAGTACTGCATTCTGCAAAGTGCCCTCTGCGTAAGAAAGACATGGACCTGTGGAGTGACTTCAAAGGAGGGCCACAAAGATGATCAGGATGCTGAAGTACCTTTCCTTTCAAGACAGACTGAGAGAGTCGGGATTGTTCAGCCTGGAGAAGAGAAAGCTCTGGGAAGACCTTATTGCAGCCTTCCAGTACTTAAAAGGGGGCTTACAAGAAAGCTGGGGAGGGACACATTACAAGGGCTTATAATGATAGGACTAAGGATAATGGTGTTAAACTGAAAGTGGGTAGATTTAGATTACATGTCAGGAAGAAATTGTTTACTGTGAGGATGGTGAGGCACTGGCACGAGTTGCCCAGAGAAGTTGTGGATACCCCAGCTGTGGAAGCGTTCAAGGCCAGGTTGAATGAAGCTTTTAGCAACCCAGTCTAGTGGAAGGTGTGCCCTGCACGTGGCAGGGTGATTGTAACTCGAAGATCTTTAAGACCCCTTTCAACACAAATCAATCTATGGTTCTATGATTCTTCAAGCTATAACATGGAAAAAGCTGGAAACCACTGATCTGGCAGAAGACAAAGTCAAAAGCATTAAAATCTGATTTACAGGATTATATTGTTTACATCAAGGAACTTTTTAAATAGTGTGAATATTAATGGTTTGATCCAAAATAATTCTAAAAAAAAGTATAATGATGGACAAGAAGCATGAAATCTACAGAGTTGAGCAGGTGGAAAATGAAGTGTGAAATTGGCAATGTTTTTTAGTTACATGGGGAGTCTAGGGCTTTATTGTTAGACATAGTGTGACTGGAACTGAGTTGCTGAGGTTATGATATCTAAACAACAGCAATTTATCATGTTGAAGTAACAGGATCTTTAACCTAGATTTGAAAAATGTGCAAAATTATGATGTAATTGAACTGAGCTAGACAAGGCATGACCAACAAATGACTTAGACCTGTGTAACGGGAATTTTGCTAGGAATGGAGATGAAATGGAGTGTCTCATTTCCTAAGCAACCCATGGATTTCTCTCTTGCCACATCTGCATAGAACAAAGGAGACAGGGCTACAGAATGATGCAAGGACAGTTAAGAAAGTAGGTTTATTTCTGTTGCTCACGTTTATTCTGTCATGTTGTGACAGCATTAACTTAAAAACAGCAAGACTGAATGATATCCTATCTGAATGGAAGATGTTGAATTAAGATGTAGTTAATACACTTGACCATTGAACCATTAAATGCCTATAATTTTTGATAAATTTATTGTACACACCGTGCCTTGAGATTGTATTTTGTGCATCCACATTTCTGGCTGAGGACAAATTGCTACCAGAATTACTCAAAACCCACAAAATGTATGGAATGAAAAAAAAAAATAATGTTAAATAACATTATCTGCTGGCTTAGATTTTATTGTGTTGCCATGCTGTACAATGGAAAGATCGTATTCAGAGAAATCATGACTTTTGTTTGCTCATTTCAGAGGCATACACTGAACAGTCTTAACTCTTTTTTTTTTTCTTATAAATCCAGAAGCTAACGTATCAGAACAACTTAAATGATATTCTTATTAACTGTATAAAACTGATTAGTTTCAAAAGCAAAAAAAGTAGTACAACTCCAGTCTACAATGTTTCTGATTCCAGTTGTATCAGAGTTATAACCATACAGTTGGCATAAACTATTTATCAAATAAAGAAAAGTAAGACATGGAGTACAGAAGAAACCGTGTTTTGTGTGGCACTGCAGGTTTTGTCTCCTAACTGTTCTTTTCTTGAATGTAAAGTGTTTATTCACCTGAGGTTGGAGTTGCAGGATTGCCCCTTCTATACTGTACTTTTTATAGTTGGTTTATAGTATCAAAGAGCAGCTGACAAATAAATGACAGGGAGCAAGATCTCCTGAAAATATAGTTTTTAAACAGAAGAATCAATACAGTCTTCTGAGAGCATATCATGCCATTTTGCAGCACCCATCATTCCCTCCCTTTAGATTACAAGGTTATCAATGAAACTGTCCATCACAACAGAGCAGTTTATTTTCAGGAGCCAAACCTGCATCACCAAACTGTCTGAAAATTTGGGAAACTGCCAGGGCAGAATGGAAAATGACTGTGAGCCTAAATGCCACCACACTGAAGTGGGAGACCTTGATCCATGCTCATGGGTATCTCTAATCATCTTCCTCTGTTCCACAGAGAAAGCAGGTTTTGGTCAGATTCCCTTCAATAAAAAGAAGGGATAAGAGCCTTGCTAAAGTCAGGAGTTTTTAGCAGATTATTAAGTGCATAGATATCACAGTGATGTGGAATGCCACAGGTAAAGTCTTTGATGGTGTCTTCTGTTCAGTATGAAAAGAAAAATAAACCAAACAAACCCTCCCTGTTTTCATCTCAAAAATCCACTGCCCTCCCTGCATGTCATTGCAAACTGAAGATACCTATGCCCAAACAGGTATACTTCAGATGTTTTTTTACATCCTCAGATATCTCTGTGATGAAAACCATTACAAAATCCATTTGAAAAGGGGAATGAGAGATATAAATCTTATACACTACTGCCTTGATAAGTGATTTCTAGTTGTATTGCACTTTTTAAGTTTTTTTCAAGAACCAAGCTTCATTTGAGAAGTGGCTGGTTATTAATAAAGATGGCTTCATAATTTATCAGTGCTACACTATTGGTTTCTGTTATTTAGTCCCATATTTATATCTAAAGTGCTGAAAATGCCCGATGAAGACTTAGATGTTATTTGAAGGCTGCACATTTAGTTAGATCATTAACTAAATTGTAAATGATAGTAAACTGTAAGAAAAAAAAGTGTTATAGCCATGTTTGCAAAAGCTAGTTTTTCCTTTCTGTTAAGCTGTGACTGTTTTGGTCCTCACAATCTGTGACTGTTGAAAACATAGAAATATGTTCTGTATCTACTCCTTTTGACTGTGAAGCTTTCTTTACTGGTGGAAATCAATGGCTTTTGTAACACAGAAAGAAATCTCAACAACATTTGCGGTAGCTTAAGCATGTAATTTCTGTTAATGTTAAAAGGAACTGTATATCTAATCTACCATGTGCAGTCCTAAAAAGTTACTTCAGTACATCTTTTTTTTTTTTTTTTCAGAAGTGCCATTTATGCTATTGCTTGTCATAGTAAGTTGATAAGTAATTTTACTTTTTTTGTTACAAGCAACAGCCATTGATATTTCTCTACCAAATTCATGTCATCATTATAAATAGTTACATTTATAACTATTCCATGAACATACTATTTATATAAGAGAAGATGGGGAATCAAAGCCAATGTTTTCCTGTAAAGGATGCAAAACCAGAAATACATTTTCTCTTAAACAGATGGGATCAAACAGTGTAGGTTAATATGCATTTTCAGTAATGTGTGTCCTCATTCTACCTAGTGGTACCTTCTTGCAGCTGATTTCAGCAACATGCAGTGCATTTTGAGGGTACCTGGAAAGTAAAGAGACAGCCTTGTAGAAGCCAGACACTCCTTGTTTCAGGTTATCAGGTATCCATGGATTTGCATTTTTTCCTCACAGAATTAATAATTTTCAAAGTCTGCAGTTAAAATTGTCTGCTCTTCCATTTGCATAATGTCCTTTCACTACAGTTTTACATGTAGGTCGCCAATTTAAAGATAGCTTGGGATGTTCCTAATAGATAGTTCTTTCAATGTGATGGAGAAATAAAATTATTTCCCATTCTGACTTCAGTTCCCAGGAAATGAGGTGCAGTTCCCAAAGAATGTACTCAGTAAAAATCAGCATAATTGACACCATGATATATTGGCAGTCTTCTTTAACAAAGCTAAGGACTATCTGACCTGAGTCATGTTCTCACCGTGAAGAGTACTACTCTAGAAAATAATATTGTGTACTATGGGATACTTCTAAAGCTCTCCTTCATTCCCCCTCCCTCCCCAATTTATTAATCTTTAGAATACATGTTGAGTGATTATTACTTCAGAAAAAATAGCACTGACTTTTCAGATGAAGTGTAGCTATTATAAGAGCAAGAAACTGTTCTATATTCAAAAGATATCTGCAGTTGCGTACACAGCTTAATCTAATTTAGGTAGCTAACCATTAGCTGTAACAGTTCAAACTAATTACCTTAGACTCCTAAATACGTATTGGATCATCCTTGGGAATTACCTATTTCTCTACACTGACCAAAATAAATTTTTAGGTGCTCAAATTAGATAAATCCAATGCAGCTTGTTAAGACTGCTAAGTGCTGATAGTCATGGTTCAGCTCCCCTGTGTCCCAAAACGCTAGAGTATAAGACAACTCTTGTGCAGATACCATTTAGATAAATTCAGGTGCACTGACATGACATGACTGTGCAGACTGTTAATGCTTTCATTTCTCAGGTGGCTTACTATCTTGTAGGCATATTCCTGCACTTTAACACATTTACTTTTTTTGGTGGTTTATGGTTTGCACTCTTCTGGTTTGGACTGTAAATTGAGTTAGTTATATTGAAAAAGTTGTATAATTTGATCCAATCTAGGTAGTGAACAAGGTGTAAAGGCAGCTTCATTTAAGCATACAGACATGTATAAAACTATCCACCCTTTATTTGACTGCATATGAGGTCTTGTGGAAGACTATTTAAGACTACTTTCAATGTGTACATTACAATCCTCCTTTGTTCGGACCCAGGTCTTTCTTTCAAGGATTTCAGTGGAAGGTTTCTATACTGATGAAAGCATATTCTTGCTTATATCAGGAGAGAGCTTGTCAGGAGATTAGGGATTGCATTCCTGTATATCCAGATTGAAAATAACTTGCAGCCAAGCATTTCAAATTGATTTGGCTGTTTCACCATTCCCCTGGTTTAATACACTAACATTTGCCTGCAATGAAAATAATCTTATTTTTGTTTTTCTTTTTGTGGGTTTTTGTTTTGTTTTGTTTTGCTATGCTTTTTTTTTTTTTTTTTCTTCTTCCCTGGAAATGAAAGGGTTTGTTCTTGTTTTAAAAAAACAAACAGAACATTCTCTCATCTGTCTTGAAAATGTGGATATTTTCAGGCTTGTCAGTTTGCCTCTGTAAAGCATTACTTGTTGGAAAGCATTTGGGGATCATCTACAGATCTGGGCTTCTAACAAGGAGAAATCTGTGGGATTGCTCTTCAATATAATGAATTATTTGGAGAGCTTTTAGGCACTCTAACATCTTTCCTCACTACCCTGAACTCTTAATTTTCCTTTTTTTTTTCTCCTAAACAAGACGACTTCTGACTGTCTCAATGACCCCTTAACCATCCAAATCTAAAATACGCATTTTAGCTCCTCAGTCCTAAAGTCTGTTCCATCTTCATTGCTTTCTTAGATTTTCAGGACCTCTCATCACCTCCTGTTTTATTTCTGTTCCCAAAGATGCTACTCAGTTTCAGGTCTGCCAAAGAACCATTGGTCTGTCACTACAGTCTTTTAACCTTGACTCAGCTATTGCTCAATACTGTTCCCATGCAGGCTGAGCTTTTCTGTTCTTCCCTTACATCCAACTTGGAGAACAGAAAGCAAATAAGCAACAATAATGTCTCAGCAGATTAAACTTTTTCCCTTTCCCTGAGAGGCAGCTCCCATCCTTTCTCCCTCCTTCCCCTTATCCACACTGTAGTCTGGCTCCATTCTTTGCTTAGCTCAACACACAATTACATCATCATTACCCAAATGGGTTACAATAGCATTATCCACAGATCTTATCCAGGGTAGAATCACAGTAATATTCCTTCTATGCTGGCACTAGAACTCAGTTGCTTATGCTCTGTATTTGATTGTTGCAATAGCCCCTAGTCTGCTTTACACCTTGGCAGACAAACACCCTCCAAATTGTTTCCCAGGTGTAGTACAGGGGTTAACACAGTTTGAATGTATCCAGATTGCCAGGTAGAGGGCTAAGACAGTTTCATAGAATGGATACAACAAGGCTGTGACAGTTAGTCTGGGGGCAAGAAAAAAGACCCTATCATTTCTTCCTTTAGTATTATAGATATAATAAAAATTCTTCACCTTCCTTGTTTCAGTTCTCTTTTAAAATTAGTCCAGTATTCTCTTTGCACTTACATATGCAATGCCCAAAATGCTCTGTCGGTATTGTTCTACTGATGTCCAGGTGAGTTCCACCAGTACCATAGTTATAGTTATATGTAAAGCTGTTCAACATGCAGTGTTTTCCTGAAGCCTATTTTCATGTGACTATGCATGAAGTTTTCATTGATAACTTAATGTGATGCCAGAAAAACGTGAAAATATGGCTCTTTAGGTCATAGCCTTAAAAACATGGAGTCTAGAAAGTGCAAATAAGAAACAAGATAGCACTTCTAATAAGAATAAAAAGTGTTCAAAAAGTGTTTCATACATAATTTTTTTTTCATGATTATTAACAAAACTCTGGTAAAATTTCATGCCAGCACAATTTACTAGATTTATCCAATGTGTTTTTTTAATTATTCAAGTATATGACCAAAACACTGCTGACTCAACCAACGTTTATTTATGCTTGTTATTGTGAAGTTAAAACTCTATAGTAAACTTCAGCTTCCCAAAACAGTAATTTGACCCACTTGCTCAATTGTGTTTATACTAAAACTATTTGTTCTGTTAAATAATCCCTGTTCTGTGCAACAGAGTTTTGGAATAGAACACCTTTTTTTTTCTGCTGTGTTTGAGATTTATTCAGTTGCACTTTTTTATAGGCATGTACTTGTGTGACTTTCAGAACATAAACTGACCTTTTTCATTTTTTTGTCAATTGGCATTTTTTCAGTGCAAATGACTGGAATTTCTGAGCTGTTTGTGTAAGATGAAGGGGAGACATAATTCTGTTGTGAGGAAGACTCCTAATTTTATATGTGGAAGTAGCTTAGCAAGTTGGTACTGCCCATTCTGCTGCAATCCTGAGTAACGTCATTTTAATTTTTGACATTTAAAGTAGCAAATACAGGATAAAAGTCTTTACAGTGGTGTTTCTCTGTATGAGCATTCACACTACAGTGAGCAGCTTCAGCTGGTTTTACATGAACCCAGAGAATTACCAGACATGTTCCCCAGTCCTGTCTATATAGAAATAGCTACATGGGATGAAGGAAGTGTGAAGTGAACAGAGTAGCTGCAGTAGCACTCACCTCCAAACTCTTTCTCCTTCAGAAGAGGTGATGAAAGAGCTGTACAAGCCACTGGTGTGGCATGAAAGAGCTGTACAAGAAATAGAAATGATTCTCTATACCTGAAACCATATGGGGTTCTGGATTCCTCTGCCACTTTGAACACACGACAGTGTCACAGCAGAGAAGTAACAACATGCTCATCACACAGCCATACATGCATGGCCTGCTGCTGCCTTCCCTCCCTTTCTTCTCAAGTGTCACACTATTGCAGATCACTAAACCCTTAGCTAAAGGCATAGCTCCTAGTTTAGAGGATCAGAAGTGGGAAGACTAAATTTCTGGTGTGTGTCTCCAAAATCCCTTTTAGGATTCAGTCTTCAAGGCATAAAGCTAGTCTTAGCATCCTTACACAAAGCTCAAATCTTCTATACTGGGATGCAACAGGCCGTGATGATCAAGGTAATGTTCTTAGTGGTGATGAATTGTTAATCTTGCTTTCTGTCAGTCTGAGGTCTGTTTCCACATTCAGTAGTTCAGCTGTTGCCTTGCAAGAATGCAGAGGATTTTTAATTTGGGTTCATTTTTGCATCTTTAAAAATATATCTGTTTTCTTACTCCTGAAGTCTAGCTGTATGTACCAGGATAGTGCGTTGTAAGCACTGTTGTCTTTTAATGTAGATATTCACTAAAAGGAAGAAGATACTTGTGAGTACCAACTGTAATCAATTAAAAAAAAATTAAACCCAGGATCATGTTCTTGCTGGTATCCATAGTTAACCTGTTCTGGTTTAGGTGAGCCTGAAAAATAAATGAATGCTGGCCTTTGCAATCTATATGATCACAGAAGCCACATTCCAGAGCTTATATGACGCAGGAATCTTATGAATTCTTCCTCTTTGTTTGAGATTCCCTATGATCTTGATGCTTTGGCTGACACAAACTTTGTTGGGGTCTGCAAGAAAACATCTGTCATGGCATGTCCATTGTATATTTCCCTGACTGGAAGCAGTCTGGATTAGTGATCATGTTTTATATATTATTTCATTAGTATTACTGTTATTACTGTTGTTTCGTCTCTCTTTGTGTTGTTCTATTAAACTGTCCTTATCTCAGCCCATTTGGTAAAACCATTGGGTTTTACTTTTTTCTTACAGTTCTGCTTCCTATCCCACTGTGCTGGGGATGGGGGCAATGAGTAAACAGCTGCATGGTGCTTAGTTGCTGGGTTGCTGGCTGGGGTTAAACTATGACAGTTTGTTGAAGGTGGTAACTGACTTAAAAGTTCTAGTTCTAGTCTGCAGGTGTATAAAACTAAGAAGGTGTTTGTCTTCTTGTACCCAAGCCTACTTTCCAAGTTGGGGAGAGTGTTTTTGCCTACAATGTTATTAAGAAATTGCACATTTTTATGATGGAAAAGTAGGAAAAGAATACAATTAAGTGATTTGTCGTGAAATTTAAGTATTAATTGCTTCAATTTAAACGTCTCAATTGTAAAAAGAGATGAGTATCTAAAATCTGATATATGAGTAACACCATGTGATATTTGTACTTCTATCAAATTAATCAGTATAGAAATATGTGCTGAGCAGAAATATTTTATTTTCTTATGAGCTTTCTGTATAAAAAAAGCCAAATTCTGATATGTTTTCTAAGACTGAGTAGTGGACTTTTTCACCAAAGGTGGAAGATAACACTTATGAGATATAACACAGTTTAATACAGTCTGAATACTGAAAGCTGGTCTGTATTGACACAATGTTATCTTTGTTGTTTTCCTTTAAAATTAAACCACTTTCGCATATACTTCATTCTTGCTGTTTTCCATGTAACTGCTGCATAAAATTCTTCTCCTTTCAAAGTTAAAATTAAATTTCTCAAGGACTTAAACAAGGCTGACATTTTACTTTGGGAATTGAAAATTCTTGGTATTAATCTATTAGGAATTTTATTTTTTATTTTTTATTCGAATTCATGGTAGTAATCTATTTGTATTTTTTATTAAAATATATGAAAATATTGAAAGAAATAAATATCTTTGTTTTCTGCATTAGCTACATGTTCTATATGTGTTTCTCCTCTCCATTAGAAGACTGTTGTGCAATCAGTTTTACAGAAGACTTGCTCTCCAGGACAAGGTGGAATACCACTTCTAACCTGACCTGTAATGAGTCAATATGGATAGATGAAAACACAAAAGCAGAAGACAAAATATAGTAGCTTTAGAACAAATAATAGAAGTACAATATTTTCTATCACAAGTAGAATATATTCCAAAAGGATGCAAAGATATAACTTCCTCATAAATATCAAATGGTTAGCATTTTCAAGGTGACATGTTACAGTTACTATGAAAGTCAACCTTGTTTAAGAAATCTTTTCCTATCAGACACATGTGTGCCTGTGCACACACAAACACACATTAATGTGTACACAGAAATACCATGAAGGATATCAGTTTCTTATGCAAAAAGCAATTATCAAAGGCATGGTATGGAGAAAAAATATGTTTACATTGTTTAAATTATTTTTGCCATTATGATTCATATGATAATAAGGACCATTCTGTAAGTAGCTACATAAATAAAACAAAGCTTCTATGAGGCACTTTATAGTTGAATGAAAATTGTTTCCATTAAAGGAAAATGGACCATACCTATAATTTTTATTCACCTCACCTGTAAATAGATATAAATTGCACCAGATACAATGTTAAATTCTCAGATAAATTTGTAGGAAAATGCTGAATATTTTATTTATGCCTTTGAGGTATATGTATGAAGGATATATAGAACTATAAACTTCAAGTATCTAATAGAAGATAAATTGCATGCCTTGGATCTGTTTTCCCTATGAAAATCAAAAACTGCTGGCTTAGTTAACTCTGAGGATAATTCTTAAGATGATGTATAAAATAGACAGGAGGAGAGCTAAGATGTTGTCTAAGATGAAATAGGAGGTAATGATCTCTGGAGATGCCTCACTCTAACATGGTCTCAGTAATCTTCTAGGCTGTTGCTATGCAAAGGTTAGAAACAGATAACGTGATTATATAGATAGGAAATTTAGGTTTTAGATGACTGGTTTGGTGTCAACTCATTCATGCTACCTGTTTCAGCTTCTTTTGCAAAATTTCCTGTGAAAAATTTTCCTCTGTTCTCATGAGGAGGATTCCTGGAACAACTAATCCAAGAGAATTCAGGAACATATTTTTTTTAACTACAGATATATGGATCAGCAGTATTTCCTTCTGTACCTCATTCAGAAATGCTCAATCTATTGGGAAAATATAAAATCCTTTTGCTGTGTCACCATAACATCTTAGCATGTGGTCTTAGACTCCAGAAAATGTGATTCATGGTTCCCAGTGTCCATACATAAAAATTCTTCATGCCTGTGCTTGGTGCTTGATATCTCATCTTCAGGGAAAATTGGGTTAGTACTGGCTAACAATGTCACATAATATTTTTTAATAGCTTGTTACTTTAAAATACTTTGTATACATTTGTGTGAGTTTGATCCCTTCTACGTTTAAAAAGGCTGTCAAGGAGACATGACAGTGATCTAATGTAGAGTTAGAAAGGGGAGAAGTGAATTGTTAACAGTAAAATATCCTTTGCTCTCTGGCTGGGCTGAGCACTCAGTAAGATGTAATTTTTTGTGATGCTTGAAGAAGAACCCTACTAAGTGCTCAATATGGCATTTTCTCTTTGAAGAGGTAGGTAGGGCAATCAGGAACTGCCACTTCCTTGTAATCCTGGAACACAGAAAGGAGCTACTAAAACTGTACATCTCTTGTAAAGGGACTATACTTCAGCTTTTAATATGACTGAGGGAGTCAGGCCCATATAGCTGTTTATGATGAGCTGCAATATCTTTAACTTCAGGCTGTAACCCTGAAGCCATTAACAGAGCTTTTCTTGCCAATGGCTTTCTTGAAAAAAATGCTAAAATTTGGGAGAAATGGAAGAGGAAGCGGGGAAAAGAGACGAAAATTCTGTTTCTTCTAGAAAAAAAATAAAATTGTCAAGCAACAATATATGAATGATATGAAGTTTGAAGAACTATTAATGAAAAGTAGGAATTACACATACACAGATTTACATAGTTGCTCTGAGAAACTGCATATGCTAGAAGATTCTCTGTTCAAAACTTGCCTGACAGACATCACTTTCAATATATGTTATCTGCAGTCACAAAAAAAAGAGCTTTTTTGTACAAGATTAGGGTGACTATAGGTACTGGCTTTGTAATAAGCAGTATATTAAGTGTAAAGATCTGACTACTATTACATAAGTAACTTTACTCTCTCATTTGTGTTAGCTGGGATGTCGGACAAAATTGTTTTCCTTCAATCTGAGTATTCTAGATCATAGTGAGCTTTACACAAAAAATTTCAATAGCCAGATTTTTTTACTTTCCCAACACAAGTTTTATTTGATTGAAACTACCCTTGACTTTGCATTGAAATCATTCTATTTTTAGATAAAAATGTATTTTTTTTGTGTAAGAAAACAAAATGATGCAACAACACAGAGAAAAACAATCTTTCCTACCAGAACCAAAACATTTACTCTGAAAATTTCTAGTTAAATATCTTTGCAATTCAGTTTTCTTCAATTCAACAGTATTTTATTTATTATAAAAAATATAAATTCCATAAAATAGAATGTTTCTTTTTTGCTCAAATGATGCTTCTATGTAGTTGTAAGCACCATTTTTACTATTCAATGAAGTCTGAAGAGTTAGTTATTTGTCCGTTCTAGTAACCTACCTCAATTCTTCCAGTTATCTTCTCCACTAACCAAACTACTTGTATAACTTGCTATAACAGATCCACTTTACCGTAGCCATAAATATCTACAGAAGGCTTGAGTCAGCACTCAGCTTTTTTTGTCTGCTGATGTGAATTGTGAATTTATCAGATTTGTTGCGTTACTTTCCCGCCTCCCCCAATCCTTGTATTTTGTTGCCTCTTGAAATAACTTGGCGTTTTGCCATTGGCTTGCTTTTTTTTTTTTTTGGTGCATTCAGCTGATGATCTATGAACATAGTGAAGGTTTCTGAAGGATCAACTTTGCAAGTATTACTGTGTTTCAACCACTACTGCCTATAATTGGTTTTCATTCTTCCATATGGCTTTGTATCTTTCTTTCCAGGAGGTGAGAATAGTCAGTCTCAGTTGGAGTGGCTGTGGTCCACACTGTCTGCTGATGCTTCTCTGTCTGACAAAGGTGAGTTCAAAATCTTTGAAAGAGGAATTGTGTCTCATCATAGTACAGTAGAGCTTTTCTATAAGAGAGGGTAGAAATTGCATTCCCTGGTAGACGGTCTGAGAGCACATGGGAGTATCTTGCTGTGAAAAGCCTTCTGGGACATTATAAAGGGACTATATAGGATAGAGAATGCCAACTGGCATTCGCCAAACTATGGACAACTACAGGGTTCCCGTGCCCAGGACTTAGCTTATATACTAGCATAACAATTCCTATTATTATCAGCTGAAGATCACTAGATGAAAGATATTTCAAAAGAGCTACCTCATTTTTGAATTGTTTTATCCAAGCCTTTTTCTTCTGAAGGAATGTTGCTTACTCTGCTGTCCTCCTCTGGCCTGCTACTACTATTGTATGTTCTGAAGAAGTTTCTCTCCACTTCCACAAACAAAGATAAAAAGGTAGGCAGATTTTGTTTTAGAGAAAGATGAATTTTAATGATGCCTGTGTTTTCTACAAAATTCAACTGTTAAGTCTGTGCTTATTTTTCATATAACAAAATATCTCATTTGTGTATTGACCCACAGTACTAAATGTGGTGATGCATAAACCTAGCTTTCAGTGTCATGCTTTATGTCAGATTGTTTTGGTAGAAGAAAGAAAAATGTTTCCTGATCTCCTTTACAGCCTCTACTATCTTGTTTTTACCTCTGACATGTAAGCCAGAAGTAAATTAAATGATCTTGCTATGATGGTCTTGCAACCTATTAAGAAAACAAAGGAGATTTTGAAGGTTTCTGTGTGACTATGCTATCATATTAGATATGCCAAATATGTCTAAATAATTGTTCCATGGTCTTTTAATTTTTATTTTATTTTATTTTGTTTAGTTTATGCATTTATACATTTATTCTAATTCTTGCTAAGTGTTTTTTTGTTTCTTTCTTTCTTTCTTTGCTTATATGGAAATTATTTGACTCGGACTTGGGCTTTCATTAACAACACAATATTCTGTTTTTCCTTTTCTTGCAATTTTTAGTCAATAAGTTCAGAAAAGACCAATGAATGGAATGATTGCTTGGCTGATTGTTGCTCTGCAGCTCACGTACACTGAAGTGTGAATAATTTAAACTGTGCTGGCTTGTCAGTATTGGATTTGTATGTGGTGTGAGCAGAGCACAGAGGGAGGCGTCAGATAAATCATACAGCAGAAAAACAGGAAAAAAAAAAAAGTCCCAAAAGGGTGGATCAAGGGTGAAGAGAAAAGGACTCTATTTTACGTACAGCATAAAAAGAGATGGGAGGGTAAATCCTATCTTTCTTGTCAAGAAACTGTTTTGGATACTCAGTAACTTTAAAACAAATTGCATTGTTCAGGTCTTCTGGGAGGAAAATATTTTCTGAATTCAGTGGGAGTGAAACTATTTTGAAAGATGTCTTTCAAAAAGTCATTGCTTTCTTTTTTTTTTAAATAATTTCTTTATATAGCAACAGTTTAATAGGACATGCTAACAGGAAAAAAAAAAAAAAAGAAAAGAAAAGAAAAAGAAACCCATGGTTAAATGTCAGTAATCTATCAGTTATAATTAAAGACTGGGGAGAAAAAGGATTCTTACATGCCCTTTTCTAACCTCCATTTCAAAATAAGATGTGAAATCTTCTCCTTATAGGTCAATCAAGTCTTTTAATATTATTATAAAAGATTTTACTGTGTCTGTTTAATATTTATACTCTGGAGAACCCATAAATAGTGTTGATCCACAGAGCCAGTCAGCAGTCCTCTGCTTCCCATGATGGGCAGTTGCTCCTATGTGAAAATATATTGACTGAAACCAATGTGCGTCTTTTACTGCCATCCTAAGTGATCAGTAGTGTCCCACAGAGCTATCTGAAGGGTTTCTCTGTGTACTGCAGGTAGCACAACTGAAAATAACACCCCCCGAAAAAACAGTTTTAAGTAGCCCAAGTTGTTGATTTGTGCATCAAGTGTTTTGGCTGTTACACTTTACCTTGCTTACCCATACGCTGATTTATTTCTCTTTGTTTTGTCAAAGCCTGACATGTTCTTTACTCTGTGACTCAAACATAAAATAGAGACATCAACGTTGTCCTTGCCATGTTCTATCACAAGGTTTCAGTTATTTCCAGTCCTCTTTGTCGCAGAGCATCTGATAAACCTCAGTGAGTGGTCAAACCAAATTTGTGGGTTTGGCTATGGACTGGACATGATATCTTTTCAGAAATAAAATACTATGGGATGTAAATTGTCAGGTCCCTTTAGCAATCACGGATGATTAAATGCTGTTTTTTTCCCAGGAGAAGCTACATTGCTATGATACTGCACAGCTGCTTAAGAAACTATCTGGGGTTTAAAACAAACAACAACAGCAACAACAAGAACAACAACCAAACAAACAAACAAAACACCAACACACTATCTATTTCTCATGTTCAATATTAAGTTCTGCTTGCTTATAATAAAAGTGCTTAAATAAGCATATGCGAGGAGGATAGTTTTAGAATTTTAGGAGTCTCAAGGTGTTCACAAAAGTGTGAAAGACACCAGGGGAGAGCAATGAAGCAGTATGCATTTTTCAATTTAGTACCACAAAATAGTGGCCCCAATAGTTCTATTACAAAGATAAAACAAGTATGCCATGAGGTAATGGTTAAATGAAAGTCTCTTCAGAGAAATGTTCCCTTTTATTATCCCATATCATACGAGGTATACCTGTGAAAAAGGTTAATTTCTGATTGCCTACAATTCATTTCTCCAATTCTTCATTTCTACCAATTCAGTTCTCAGCATTTGTAGACATTACCTAAGACTTGCCCTTAAAAATCAAGATAGCACTGTACTAAGAATACACTTCAAATGTTTTCTTTGTTCCTTTCAGTTCTGAAAATACAGGGAAAAGTGGCTATTAATATTTATTCGTAGCTATATTTATATGAAACAGCAGTGCCAGAGTAATTCTCCAGTTCTGAGTCCAGCTGGCAGAATTTGAGTACATCCATAGTAGAAAATTATCTTAGCCTGCATCCAGCATGTTTCTGATAACTTCTGAACCATGCCTGGGTATATCTTCTAGGAAGCAACTGTCCAGGCCCAAAAATATAACAAGGACTTTTCTGAAAAAAATAACATTACAGGGATTTAAATTTCATTCCACTAACCTGTTTTCAGTCTTACACTGTGTAATATACTGGTAACCCAGAAGTCCAGAACATAGAATGGTTCATAAGATTGATACTTTAGGTACTGTAGAGAATGAGAGATTTCCCTGATTCAGGTTATAACAGTCAGTAAAACAAGATCACAGGATCTGTGCTATCTGTCACATATATCTAATTTGTCAGGGTTTTTTTTATTATTTAGAAGTAAAGGGAAGCTTGTTAAAATTGTAACATTTTAATGACCTTAATGATGGAATAAATTGTGCTTTTAGGTCATATAGCTCTGGACATAAGTACTGCTGAAATAGTCTTAGCCACACTAGAACAGATATTTTGGAACTGCTGTTGTTCTTCAGATGTAAAATATTAATTTTTTGTTTATATTAAATAA
>JANHFX010022919.1:26031-39945 GCA_027560015.1 Chloroceryle amazona | reverse complement strand
GGTCGTGGGCTGCAGCTCAGCAGAGCCTGGTGTCGAGAGAAAGAGGCCCAGGCTGTCGGCAGCTTGCACTGCGCGTAGGAGCTGCATTTGGCAGAATAGAAGCAGCACTTTCTGAATAAATCTTGCCTCCTTGTTTCTTTTTTATTTTATTTTATTTATTTTTTTATTTTGCTGGAGCAACATCACCTACTCCATATGCTCCTGATGCCAAAAAGCACAGTTCTAGGATTATGCTTTGGCAGAAAAGAGGAGCAGAGGATGCGTTTCGGTTCAGAAACTTGGAAAAATTGTCCGAACTGCTCAGGCAGATGAGGATTGACCAGGCAGAAGATGTTCTAACACACTTCTTATTTATATATATATCTATTTTGTACTGCCTGATGTGGCACGTGTTTGCTGCATGGTAGGTTAGCCGTGCTGTCCTTTATCTGCTCCTGGTTCTTCTCCACCTCTGGCCCTGATCCTTTTCCCGTATCTTCCTTCAGCTGCTGGAACTATTACAATGCAGATGTTACGGGTGTGGGTCATCTCCTTTGGCTTTATGCATATTTAGGGTATGTGCCTATGTTGCTGTTTGTCTTCACTCTTTTATAGAATGGTAAGGGGGGAAATAAGTATTTTTAAGGCCTGATTTATCTAACCTATGGTGTCAAACATTGAGAGGGAGTCCTCCTGTGCCTTGGAAGTGCTCTGACCCCTAGCTGAGTAGAGGGAATCTAGACACCTCACTTGGGTGGTGTTCACTTCACAAATGTCCAGCCAGCCCAGGGAAGCTCTGTCCTTTGGGGAGCCATTTTCTCAGTGCAAGACGGGCCAAGTCATTCTCTTTCCATTCTATGGATCATTTCACGAGGCCTCAGATCAGGGCATAAAAGGATATGAGTAAAGATGACAATTAAAAAAAAAAATAAAATTAAAGCTAAGGCACAGTTATCATGAGAAAAGTTCCTTTGCCCCACACGGTGTGGGAAAGAAGAGTAGAACAGCAATTAGCCATAATTGTAGGTCATTAAGTTGGTATGGCACCCGTGCACAGAACTGTGGAAACCACCGAGAGAGGGAAAAAAATAATAAATAAACCTATCACTTACACAACACGACACAAGACAGTTAATTAAGCATGGTTTCATGGGGATTTTAAATCAGTTTCTCAAGAAGCTGAAGCTTTTTGTTTGCTTTTTCAGTATGTTGAACTTTTCTGCTCAGAGGCCTGACAAGAAAGAAAAGTGGAAAGAATAAACATCAGTGACTTGGGTGCTCTTTATATTTCACTGGTACCTCTAGACCTCAGCTGAGCCCACAGGGTGCAGAGAAGCTGGGTTCTAAGCTGCATCTAAAGGCATTTTTTGTATTAACCCTGCAGCCCTGCTCTGGACAACTGGGGCTGGAATGCCCTGGACTGCACACAACTCACTGTCCAGAGGATTCCAAGACCCCCATCTTCAGGTCTTGGGGTTTTCTCTGCAGCCTCCAGCACGCAAGAACAGACTCTGCCTCGCTCGGCAGGTACTTGAATTGTTTGATTTAATTAAATGCTCAATTTAAGGCTCAGATAATCTACTCATCCCAACCTAGAAGACAGGCAGAGAGATTTTCTTCCCCCACATACCTCTCTGAAGTTAGGAAATGAAAGCCATGGGTAGGACAGGGTTAGATAGAGGAGCACAACAGCAGGCGCTGCAGTGAGCGTGACATCCTTGCAACCCTGAGAAGAGGGTGATCTCCCGCTTGCTGGCCTGTAGCAGTAGCAGTTCTGGGGGGTGCAGGCCTTCTGCCTGACTTCCCTCAGGAGTCTGGTTCAACTGCCAAAGCTCTTGACTCAAGCCTAGGTTAGCTTGCCCTGGTAGACTGTTGTTTACTTTTATAGCTCAGGCAAATAAGCCTGGGGAGTCTCATTTATGGGTCAGACACAACCTCTCGCAGGAACCAGCTCTCCTGGGGAGAAAAGCACGTACCTGTGTGATGTAATTAAAAACAAACAAAACCAACGAACAAACAGAAAAAACCCGTCAGACAATTCCAGCTTTTACAAAAGTGGGAAGTTTTCTCACTCCACAAAGGGATCTGATATGTACTTGATAAAAGCACCCACGGCAGTCCCATGGATTTATCAAGAGAATTGCTGAAAAAAAGGCTTCCAGCTCTACAAGGAAAGAATTCACTTTCCAGAAGTCCCTGTCATCCAGAAACTACTATAAATTAGACTGAAAGCTGCTGAATGTCATCAGGTTTTAAAAATCCAGTTACTTTATATCCAAAATGCCAACGGTGGAATTTAACAATAAGCTTGTTCTTTTCAAAACTGCGGCCAAAGAATCTCTGTGTGTCTCTCTCTCTAAATATATCATTTTTTAATGGATTTTCAGTTACCCAGAGCTAAACTGAATCAGAAATTGCTGAGACATAAATATCACTGTAATGTAAATATATTCACCATTTAGTCCTGATAAATACTGAATTATAGACTTCAGAACAGAGACCGACAATTACTGGCAATCATGTGGTCATCTCAAGTATACACTATTTCAATTAAAATGAAACCATAAAATCCTTTTCCTTTTTTTCAAAGTACCATCTAGCATATAATTTATCTGGATGAACTCTGCAAATATACACATTATTTCATGCTAAAAGAACTTAAGAACCACTTTTTTCTTGTTCCCAGGAACTCTTGACTGTTGGTAAAACATTACAGTCATAATGATAGAATTGGTTTACAGTTGCAAATTCTGCCAAATATCTCACAAGTTATATCTGGCAAACAGCAATGCTCCTGTTTCACAAAGATAATGACCTGATGCTTTGTTTATTCGGCACCACAGGAAAATAGTGGTTGAGAGCTTGTGATAGAATTTCAAGAAGTTTGTGTGGTGTTCTAAAGCTCTGATACATTGAATAGTTAAACACAAATTAACGTCCTTCATAAAAAAGAAACAAACAAAACAAAACAAACCTGTGAAATTGATTTTATGACTCTAAGATAAATAGATTGTGTCCATTTTATTTCCTCAGCATTTACCCAGACCTACCCGGCAGCTGGTGTGAACACGCGTGTGTTTTACATCCAGTGTCACTTCTTTGTGGCCAGCAGGAGTAGAGAAGTGATTGTCCCACTGTACTCAGCACTGGTGAGGCCATACCTTGAGTGCTGGGTTCAGTTTTGGGCACCCCAGTATGCAAAAGACATGGAGGTGCTGGAGGGGGTCCAGAGAAGGGCAATGAAACTGGGGAGGGGTCTGGAGAACAAGGCCTGTGAGGAGAGGCTGAGGGAGCTGGGGTTGTTTAGTCTGGAGAAAAGGAGGCTCAGGGGGGACCTTCTGTCTCTCTACACCTACCTGAAAGGAGGTTGCAGAGAGGTGGGTGTTGGTCTCCTCTCACAAGTCACAACTGATAGGACAAGAGGAAACGGCTGCAAGTTGTGCCAGGGGAAGTTTACGTTGGACATGAGGAAAAACTTCTGTACCAAAAAAGGTTATCAAAGACTGGACCAGGCTGCCCAGGGAAGCAGTTGAATCGCCATCCCTGGGTGTATTTAAAAGCCACCCAGATGTGGTGCTCAAGGGTGTGGTGTAGCAGTGGCCCTGGTAGAGTGAGATAATGGTTGGACTCGATGACCTTAAAGGGCTCTTCCAGCCACAGTGATGCTGTGATTCCTGTCTCCTAGCTCCTGTGTGTTTCAATTGCCTAGGTGCTGTGGTGTTCTCTAGGCTTCTTTGTGTTCCAAGCGATTGCTCTGTAACATCACTTTCTGCGGTGTTCAGTTCCTCTATTGAAGAACTGAGTGAGGGTGGGGAGGAGGGACCAACTGTGAAGTTGCATCCGGTGTAACCAGGATATTTCTTTTTGTAACCCTTTTAGTGTAAACAGCTCGCATCTCATCATGGCAGCAGACTCTATGGAAATTGATGATGCTTTGTACAGGTAAGAAGATCTGATTAAGTAGCTTGAGATCACTTGGCATAGCAGTAGTTCAGAGAGTCTTCTGGAATAAATGGTATCCTTGGAAAAATGTGGTGGGATGAAAAGCTTCTTTATATTGAAGTTAATAAATAACTCACCTGCATGCTGAACAAAGGAGGCTTCTTATTTATTCAGCACAATGCTTCCTGTGTTGGATGTGTCATTTTTACTTTTTAGCCCGAGTCTTATGCAAATTATACTTTTCCTTGGTGGAAAAGGTGGTAGTTAGAATGGTTTAATTGTATAGTTGGAAGATTCTGAGCTTTCAGAGCTCAGAATCTGACTACAAAAGCTGCTACGCCTTCTGGTTTGATGATTTCTGTAACAAAGAAATTATCTGGCTTCCTTATGTCTTCAGTAGTTAATTCCAGCTATCCCAAATAGGTTTTGCAGTGATTTAAAATTAAAAGTCATTTCTATTCACTAAAACCTGGCTCTGAAAAGATCTGTACTAAATGCATCTCACTATTTGGATGGTAAGTGCAAATATCACACTTGTTACACATTTATTTCCTAAAGCACTCTACAGTTCAGATGCACACACATTATGTCCTCAGTTGCTTTTTGAATGGAGGGCTGGTAAATAGACCCATGCACGTGTCACTAGTGACACACATTCATCTGCAGAACTTCATCTGATTGGGATGATAGAATGACTGAAAATATTTGAACTATTTGGGAAATGACTGGGAGCGCTTGACTTGCTTTCGTATGCTTTTGACCTCACTGGTATTGTGTTTTGATCTGATATTGTGTTTTGATCTGAATTTACCTTTGCTGTAGTCGCCAGAGGTATGTTCTTGGAGACACGGCGATGCAGAAGATGGCTCAGTCCCACGTGTTCCTGAGTGGTGTAGGTGGTCTGGGTGTGGAGATTGGTAAGTTAGGTAACATCATCTTCAGCAGACAGGAGTGTGTGTGAGCATACTGTCCCAGAACACGGAGAAAGCTTATTTTAGATGTTATAAGCACGTCTGAAGTATCTGAGTGAATTTATGCGTGCATGATGCGTGTGAGTGACATAGCAGATGCAGGAAAGGGTCCTGGGCTTTTCTCTAGTAAACTTTTTATTAGAGGATCACTTCAATTTTTACTTTAAAATATGCTTCCAGGGGCCAGATTGCTTTACCCAAAATCTTGAGTCCTGGGTGAAGGCTGAGGACTTATTCCTTTAGGTGTCAGCATCAATGAATGCGATAGAGGAACAGCTACAGCTTGAATTATCCCCTGTAGGAAATGGCAAGGTGGGAGGGAGGAGAACAGATGCAATTTAGTGAAAAATGTCTTAACTGCCCCGGTGCAAGAGCTCCTTAACAATTTCTCTTACTCGTTATGAGCAAGACTAGGCTTAACTGGTTCTTACCTGGGATATTAGTCTTTGAGTAACCCTTTAATGTTAGTCTGCACCGCATACCAGAAGAGTCCTGGGGTTTCACAGTTTGTCACTGGCGTCTCTGTAATGGTACTGGTGGGATGAACAGCTGGCAAATGACAACCCCAGGGAGCCTTTTGAACCTTGTTTGTGTTGTTCTGCTTTCACTGGTGCCATAGAATGCTTGAGCCAAATTTAAAAGTAAACAAACCCTTAAACTGTGAAGTTCTTAGCAATGACATACTGTTATTGTCCACCCGCATAGCTATTCAATTACAGATTTGCAGGAACTCTGCAACAGTCCCTCTTTCTGTTTTTTCTTTTCAGCCAAAAATATAATTCTGGCTGGGGTAAAGGTAGGTAAAACACTTCTGGTTTTGGGTGTTCTTGAGTGAGCAGGAGAAAGAGGGACAATACTGCTAGCTAGCTAATCTTAAGTTTCTAAAACTGCCTTTCAGTAGGAGAGTTGAAAAACGTTTGAGGGCCTGGATGTGTAAACTTACAATAATGATCTGAATATTGTAGTGGTACAGTCAGCGTTTCACATTAATTTCCTCTGCACTCTGAAATATGTCATGTAATATTTTAGCCAGCTGCTGATCAGACATTGAATCCTTTTGTACAAAGTAGCCTCTCCTAAATGGAGTGGTATGAACTCAAAAGCCAAACTATTCAAAATATGTTATCCTATTCTGCCATCCATCAGAATCCTTTTGTGCAGACAGTAGAGCGGTGGGGTGTTTTAATCCAACAATGGTTCTTGTGCTGCTGGGATTAATTTTATTAGAGAGAAGCCTTTTAAAACTCTTCCAATCAAATAGAAAACCCACCCTTGTTTATAATTTTGGGAGTCCATTAATTTACAGATCGCAATTGTCCCTTAATTGCAATGTGGCAAAAATCCTCCTCAGTATTTAAATGTTCTTGTCACTGCAAGCTGGGAGGAAAATGCTTAACAAAATGCATATTGCAGATGTGTTTCTGCCTCTCAAACAGCAAGAGTTTTCTTGGAAAAGAGGTTGGAGGAGCTTGTTGTTCTGCAGTGCTAGTCCTCAAGCATTTTATGTGGGGCTTGACCCATCATTTTGGGTGTTGTGACCATGTACGTGTCTTCCAGTAAATGCTTTTTACCAAACATTTTTAGGCTCTTACAGTTCATGACACCAAGCAGTGCACAAAATGGGATCTGGGGATCAACTTCTTCATCCATGAAGATGATATTACCAGTCAAAGGAACAGGTTGGTGAAGTCTTTGGAGTGAGGCAGGACTGAATTTGACTAGAAGTAACAGTTCCATCAAAGGCAGAAGTAACAGTTAATTGTCCAAGAGCTGCTAATACGTATCAAATGTTTGTTAAACCCTTTCTCTGGAGTTAACTGGCTTTGAGTGCAGTGCTAAGGTTGGTATTACGGGAAGCCAGACTGGAACTGGAGTTCTGCCTGAGTCAAATATCTCACTTCTTGCAGCTGGAAGCCTGTAATGTGTTATAATAGTTTGTTATAGTTGTAATAGTTTGTAATAGTTGAGTCTAGGGTGCATTTCTTCTTCGGGCTTTCTCAGCCACCCATGCAAGACTAGTAAACAGTCTCGACACGAGACCATCAGTGGGTCCTGTTTTACATGGCACTGAACTGTTTTCCTCAGAGCCACTAGGAATTCCAGTCTAAGTAAATGAGTTGGTGACTGCTGCCTAGAGACTTCTGAGGGACTCCTGTCAGGCGTGTGTGGCACGAAATTCTGTATTTGAAAACACAATTTTGTAGCTTCAAAGTTGCTGTTCTTCTAGGGCTGAGGCTACACTTCATCGTATTGCAGAACTCAATCCATATGTCCACGTAGCAGCATCAACCGTGCCTCTAGATGAAACCACAGATCTGTCTTTTCTAAAGCAGTATCAGGTATGTCACTCGTGAAGCAGTTGCATGTGGTATTTTACTCAGAGCAAACTACATGGAGTTTTTCTGTGTAAATAATTTAAATGAAAACAAACTTTAAAGTACATTTTGAGATGATGTAAAGGAAGCTGGTCTTGTATTTGGACAAATGAAATGGTTTTATTTGGTTTTTATCAAGGCTAATCCATAGGTTTTGTGTTCCTAGCACTTTCTTATAACACTTATGGAATTTACAGTGACAATAAATAGCTAAGTGAGATTGCTGTGCAATTTCTTTTTCTTTTGTTCAGGGTGAAGCTGACGTTTTCTTGCAGCTGCATAGCGCAAATGTTCTACACACGTTTTGTGTGTTCCAGGCAGTAGAAAATGAGGCTGTATAATTAGAAAAGATCCTTTATATCCTGCATGTGTGCGTGGCTCACTCTGAGTTGAGAACTTTTACTGTGTGGTTCTCTGTTACACCCAGTCTCACCAAGTTTCGGAATGTCCCAGCCATAATAATCCACGCAGAACTGAGTGGGATGTGGTGTGTATGCTTTGTAACCCAATACTACCCTGGACTTCAAAAGAACACTTTGAGAATCATATGCCTGCAGTTTGATGAGCACCAGTACTCAAAGCTTGTGCAGTCGTCTTGGTGTGCACTGACGAGTGTCGTTTGTGCTTGTTTTGCTATCTTTAATCTTAAAATTCAGGATCTGCGGTTTCTCTGAGATTATCCATGTCTGGTTTTGTAAGTAATGACGTTTTGAGTTTCATAGCTGCAGTTAAAGAAAAAGTGAGACTTTGCTTTTCCTGCTCTTGCTCATCCTCTTTTCAGAACTTGTGGAGCAGTAACCCATTTGTTCTGATGTGTAATGAGAAAACTGACTCGGGACTGACTGCTTTCTCTCTTATAGGGGGAGGAAGGAATCAGCCCACCCGAGTCACTTACTGTTAGCACCCTTTTTCCATAGCCTGAAGATGTTGTTTGCTTTTGGTGTCTCAGATTTATTTCTCTTCTTGTTCAGTGTGTCATACTAACTGAAGTAAGTCTGTTGCTGCAGAAGAAGATTAATGACTTCTGCCATGCTCAGCAGCCACCTATTAAGGTAACAGAAAACATTAAACACGTGCTTAATCCATACAGTGAGCATTCTGGACATCCAGTATATTCTGCCTAGAAGTGGAGAGGGCTGTTTGAGGTAGATGGTGCTATGCAGATAGCACGGTGATAGAGCAGCATGAGTTTTGTGAGTACAATGCTGCCACTCTGTACTTGGGTCTGGTGTTGTCTGGACACCAGCCCAGATAATCAGGGGTTGGCTCTTTTCTGTTGCAGAGATAGTTTTCACTGTTGACTCAGAATTATTCTGAAAAGACATGTAGAGACAGAATGTAACAGCAGTAGACATGGCAGCATATCCCTGCATATCGGTGTGATTCCTGGGTTCAGAAATGTCACACAGGCCAAAGTTTGTCATGAACTCTGTGCTGTATAGTCAGTGGCCTGGGTGCACGTGCCAAGTTTCCACTGTAGAAGTGGACAAGGCTGCATGTGAGAGGTCTTTCCTTTAGATTGTGCTGTTTTAGCAACACTCATCATTTTTGCTTTCCCTTGCAGTTCATCAGTGCAGATGTATATGGAATATGTTCGCATTTGTTTTGTGACTTCGGTGATGAATTTGAAGTGCTGGATACAACAGGAGAGGAGCCAAAGGAGATCTTCATTTCAAATATAACACAAGTAAAGGATAGAAACCATTGTACTGCTTTATTATTATTTTTTTAACAGCGACTCATTAGTGGCCAGGCAGATTATTTCACTTCAGCAGCCTGCTAAACAGTTGCAAATTGGCACTATAGCAGAAGCAAACAAAGTTAATTCATTCTGGTGTCTCAATCAAAAACTGGTCAGGGGTAACGTGCTGACTTTGTAGAGTATACTGCTGCCTCTGCTCATTATGTACAATATAACATCACAATATTGAGTCTTTTTGAGAGAAAGAGAGAGAGAAAGAAATGAGGAGCTGTAGAATGAAGGGGACATAGGTGTGGGAATAGGTTAAGTCTTCTAAGGAAGCCCTGAAATAGCCACGAAAATATCCTTATTTTATGAGAAACTGCAGCACATACAGAGGAGGGCTACTGGAATGATCGAGGGGACTGAGAGCCTGTTTTGAAAAGAAATTTAAGGGTTTGTTTTAATCTACCAAAGCAGAGGTGACAGGAGCATATTATTGCTAAAACTTCCAGTGCAGAATGTTAGAGAAGACTTTAATTTGATCTTGTATTATTGTTTTATAAATGGAAACAACTTTCATCTTCTCTTTTCATCTCTGGAAGTCCACCTCACTCATCTCATAGCCAGTCTTCTTCCATATCTCCAGTCTAGATCTAATACTAACCAAACTAGAAGGGGTCGTATAGCCAGTTGGGTTTGATGTGAATCAAAGTTCATGAGATGATGATTTGGGAGCCTGTTCTTTGGTATCTTTAAAAGGGAATAGGTGACTTAGTTGTTCTCATTAGTTAAAGAGTATGTAGTTACCTTGTGTGGCTTGTGCTGATTGCCTGTTAAACCAAGGAATGAATATATATATCCTGTGTTTTTTAATCTGATACTTGAGTTCAGTTGTATTTTGCTTCCACTCTGTGGAAAACTGAGGGGAAAAAAACAAAACAACCAAAAACCCATCCAAAGACAATGTGTAAAACTGACCAGAATTACAACTCAATACCAAACCCACCATCAAGTGGCCATTCTTGTCCTGTGGACAGAGTCAAGGTGGCATTCTGTCCCAAACTCTTAAACTGAAAGTAGCAGAACTGAAAAAGTGATCATGGGTAATTCCCTTATTATGACAGAGCTGAGGTGCTGAAAGTTTTTGAGGCTGCAGTTTCAATAGGTGGAAAGCTAGATGTCTACTGTAAAGCATGACTCCTTTACACAAGATACTTCCCTCCTTTCTAACTTTGCCATTTTCAATTTCAGTCAAATCCTGGTATTGTCACTTGCCTTGAAAACCATCCACATAGGCTTGAAACCGGGCAGTTCTTAACCTTTCGGGAAGTTAATGGAATGTCATGTTTAAATGGATCCACACACCAAATAACAGGTAAACTGTTGTTGACTCATTCGCAAGGTGTTTAATTTTTTTTTGCCTATTTTAGCTCACTCTAGTGTTAGTTACTGTCGCCAGAACAGTGCTGGGTTGTGCAGACCTTAAGTGAGCCTGCACAAAAAAAATTGCTTTCTGGTGCAGAGGTCTTCCTGGTGTTATTGTGACTCCATTCCCATTTAGTAAAGTCTTTCCAAACTCCTCTTGCTCTTCAGGAGCAGTGGAAACTCCCAGCTAGCGGAAACGAGTTGGCAGCCTCTGTGATTATTGTCATTTTGATGAGGCTGTTTTGGTCTTTTTGGATGGTCCTGTAATGTCTGTGTTTCTGCCCTGGTTTTGGGTTAAATTAACACTGCTTTACGTGTCACTGTTTGCCTTGTAGTGTTTTGGGTGACAGTTTAAGTGTACAGGGATGCACTGACATCATTGTTTCTAAGCATGCTTTTGAAGGGATTCTCATAATTTGTGTTTACCCTGCTTTTGTCTACACTCTGCGTGTCTCACTGCATACTACTTGGTTCTGTCTGGATGATGGGGAGTTGCCCAGTGCCCAGATTGGAATGCCTCCTTTGTCTGGAGCAGCAGAGAGAGTGGGCGGGTTGTTTCTTCTTAACTGTTTTGTGGTCTGAGACAAAAGCAGTACCCTTAAAACATGGGGTTGAGTCTGTTTTCTGTGGACCCTTGTGTTTTGCTAGTGCTTATGCTGTGTTCAGTTCCTCTTAATCACAGCCCAGATTTGGGTTTCAGTTTTCCATTAATTAACAACTTTTTGGTTTCTTGCTTTATCTGAATGATACTCTGGGCAGTATGAGAGGAAAGATGTAACCTAAATGCTTTTTGATTGCCTGTTTTTCTAGTCATGGGGCTAAAACCCTGTTCTGAGCAGCATACTGGACACTGCTGTGCACAGTCTAAATGAAACTGAGTGATTTAATTTGTTACAGAGCTGGGGTCATCAGAATTCTTGTTCATCTGCTGCCACTTAAAAAAAAGATGTATTTTTTAACAGATCATGTGATGCTAATACTTTAGCCCAGGAACTGGCAGAGCAATTCAGTCCTGTCAGGAGGATCAGCTGTGTTTATGCTTTCAAAGCAAGATCACACACTTCAAAATCACAGCATAAAAATTGTCAAACCCACGCTTTATTGTATACAGAACTGTAGTACCCAGTGATGCTTTTAATCAGCAGTCCCTGTTCTCTTCTCTCTCCAGTGGTGTCACCTTATTCCTTCAGCATTGGCAATACATCAGATATGGAGCCCTACCTCCACGGAGGCATAGCTGTCCAAGTGAAGACTCCCAAGATGTTTTACTTTGTAAGTGGGTGTTTGACATCACCAGGCTCTTGAGTGTTCATGTCTGAGCACTGGAAGCAGAGTTGAGCAGATAGGTGATTTGGTTACCTGGGTTTACACTATTTTTACTGGGTGAGAACAGTGATACCCATTACTAAACAACCACAGAGAACTGGAAATACTTAAAAGTTACCTGCTAGTGTAGAGAAAAAAGATAATTATGGGCAGCCTGTCCCTGTACTGCTGGGGAGTCCCTGAAGTTCTATGGCTATATGGTTTCTTGGTGGCCTTCTGAGAAGGAGACAGTTGGATGAGCTTGTATTAGGAGGGGTTGCAAGTGACATGGTGCTACGTGCCTTTCTGGACCTGCACAAAGTAGATCCTGACTGCCCTTGAATATTCTTCTAAAAAGCTGTGAGTACCGTCTGCTTCTGACAGGAGAATGCACAGCTCAGCATCTTGTCTCTGCAAAGCAGCAGCTTCTTCTTCTTCCTGAGTGGGGAAGTTCTGCAAGCAAACAGCCCATAAAATCTCTAGTAGCTGACCTCAGAGCGATTTAAGAGATGGATGTTGCCACTAGGATGTAAAGCATCTCTCTGAACAGTTTTGATTGACAAATCTTGCAGTAGGTGGTAATTTTACGCATCTTTTGTGGCATTACTAATTGACAGTATAGTAACAATACTAAGAAAGGATATTTGGCTCTTGGTTTCTCCAGTATTGTTTTGTCAGGTAGTGGCAGTGGCTCTTGTGTCCGTAAGTGAGTGTGTTGTTATCACAAACTCTGTTTTTCCAGGAACGGTTGGAGAAGCAGATAACAAACCCACGATGCCTTGTTGCGGATTTTAGCAAGCCTGAGGTAATTAGCATGTGGGGATTTCAGCCTAAGTGCTTTAATGATAAAACTCCATGGAGTATAATCTGCAGCTTTACCTATAGAGCAGTATCATTTCCTAACGCTCTTCTGTAGTAGTCTAAATATGAGTTTTAAGTGTGAAATAAGAGTGAGGTATCACTTTGTGTGGTCACACAGAATATCCATTATGGTTTAGATCACTGTAGAGACTTGTTATCCATTATTTACTTTAAGTATATTGTAAATATTTAGCTCAGCCAACCTCTGCTGTTTAAAGTCTTAGTTTTTGATAAGTCTTTAATTCACGGGAGTACAAATTTTGCAAGTGATGTAGTGATTTTTCCTGTATTGACTGATGTTTGATCAATAAAAATCCCACTGGGATAATCATAAAATCATAGGTTGGTTGGAAACTGGAGTTAACAGTACAAGAATAATATTTTTTTTTTGATTTTGTTTTTTAAACAATTCAGGGATGCTTTTGAAATATGAGAGGAAGCTAGCAGTATTTGCCCCTGACACAATTTTTAAGTATTATGGACATGCAAGGCATGTAAGTCTCAGACTCATTTAAATCTTAAATCCCCCCAAGCCCCCAAGAAACTAATGATTTTCTCTTTGTTTGTTTGATAATGTAAAATCTGACTTGTCTGTTCAGATTTTTTACCTTTGACCCTTACTGATGGGCTTTGGTATTGGTGTCTGGCAAAATGCAGTGCATCCTAATGTCCAGGTAAAAGGAGATTCCCACATATTCCAATTTCAGTACCAAATTACTTGGGGCATTCTTCAGTTGGACTTAGCTGAAGTGAGTGCTGAAAGTGTATGAAGGGTATTGCATTACTACCAAGTAACACTTCATCATCCCAGTTTGTAAAAAGATTAGTGTAAGGTATTTCATGTTTTAATGCTACTTAAAAACTTTTTTTTGTAGTGGTGTGGTTAAGAGACAAGGAAGTGAAACTGTAACAGAAGAGTTCAAGTAGTTGCTTTTGTTTCCCCCAGTTTTCTTGCATTTGTAACTGATCAACAGTTGTTGTCTTAACAGGCACCTCTGCAGATCCATGTGGCCATGCTTGCCTTGAACCACTTTCAGGAGACCTTTGGTCGTGGACCAAACATTGGGTAATGCATCAGCCTTGTGTTTCCTAAGCCTTGAATAAGACAGATTGTTCCTGTTAGTGTGGTTGCAGGTTACCTTGTCCATCTGTCACCTAATAGATGACCCAGAAATGAAAAGTTGAAATTGGAATGAAATGTCTGGGTATGTTACAGGGCTTTCCCAATATAGCAATGTCACTTTGTGGGTCTACGTAGGGAGAAAATCCTTCTGGAGGAAGTCCTCTGTTCCACATTCTTCACATTGTGGGTTTGGAAAAGCTGTTTCAGTGATTCCTGAATTAACCTGTAGCTTATGGATTAAAGAAACAA